>CATQFJ010000120.1:0-102211 GCA_956483585.1 Gymnocheta viridis
GACCAAATATCGTCGGTGTCTATTTCATGGCTGTCCACTATCCCTACCTCATCATATTCAACTGCAAGCAAAATGCGGGATTTTCGAATTCCGATCTTTCGAGATCACCTGAAAAAAATGGAAAATTTTATCCTTGAAAGATTTAAGTTTTAAGGAATTTTAAAAATACTCACCAACGTAATTAATTGCGCATGCTGCATCTTTTGCATTCTGAAAAGCATATTTTTTTATGAAAGGGTCAAGAAGTGTAGATTCAATATTATGAAACGTGTCATTGATTTCCAGATAATCAGAGGTATACATTTGCTGAGAGTAACATTCTTTTTCGCGCTGATTTCTTGAGTAATACGCCATAGAGGCTTCAAGATATTGCTCACTTCAGTCAATGCTTCATTTTCTTCACCAGTTAACGTGTTTGGCGGCTTAGCTCTTGGTTTTGTGCATTTGAAAAATGACCTTACCGATAGGATCAGGAATCAGTAGAAAGCGTTCCACCATTTCGTAATCAGAAGTCCATCTAAAGTGCTTTTAGTTCTTTTGTAGCCACCTCACTACTTTTAAAATATCTTACGATGGATTTTACTTTTCGCAGTAACTTCGAAGTTTCAACATTTACTGAGATGTCGTCGACATCGTCCGAAATATCCTCGTCATCAGAAGTATCTGGAATTGTGTTGTTTCCAGCAGTAGGTACATTAATTTCTATAATACGCTGGCGAATGTTGGTGATTGAGTGCCCAAAACATGATATATGTTTCCGTTCTCCAAATTCTTCTTTAATAGCGTCAGAAAGGATTGCAGATATTTTTTCAACAGTCAGTCCTCACTCATTACATATATCACGCAATTTATGTCTCAAGCTTTCAATAGTTTTACGTTCATCCATAGCATAAGCGCCAAGTTCGACAGTTTTTATTTTGGTTTCTGTAAAAAAAATTATGAAAAACATATTTAAAGTGATGAAATCACATCTTACCTATAAAAAAATGTACTGTCAATCATAGATAACCTTGCATTGTGTATTTGTGTGTCCACAAATCAGTTCTTAGACAGACCGTATCAGCTTCTTGCATCTCAAGTTTAACCTTGCTTGTAAGATCTTCATATTTGGATTTCTAATTGTTAGTCAGGGTTATTACACTAGGCGGATTGTATAAGAGTTGTAATTGCTTAAAAAAGGTCCTGAAACATTCCTTTTGTGGCGTTCTTAATGGCATATTATCTTTAACAATCATAAACAGTAGTGTATCGAAGATTGTTTTATGTTTGGCGCCGTCGACTAAAAACACGCTTTCTACTGATTCCTGATCCTATCAGTAGGGTAATTTTTCAAATGCACAAAACCAAAAACTCAAGAGCTAAGCCGCCAAACACGTTAACAGGTGAAGAAAATGAAGCATTGACTGAAGTGAGCAATATCTTGAAGCCTCTATGGCGTATTACTCAAGAAATCAGCGCGAAAAAGAATGTTACTCTCAGCAAATGTATACCTCTGATTATCTGGAAATCAATGACAAGTTTCATAATATTGAATCTACACTTCTTGACCCTCCCATAAAAAAATATGCTTTTCAGAATGCAAAAGATGCAGCACGCGCAATTAATTACGTTGGTGAGTATTTTTAAAGTTTCTTAAAACTTAAATCTTTCAAGGATAAAATTTTCTATTTTTTTCAGGTGATCTCGCAAGATCCGAAATTCGAAAATCCCGTATTGTGGTTGCAGTTGAATATGATGAGGTAGGGATAGTGGACAGCCAAGAAACAGACACCGACGATATTTGGTCTTTTGTGGACTCTGTAGGCAGCAGCCAGAAACTAACTCCAATGTGTGAAGAAGGAGAAATTCCAAATCAACTGCGTGGTTACATTACAAGTCCCACCGTAAATCGAAAGACGAACCCTAATCCGTTTCTTGCTTGGCGTAAAATTGAAAATGAATATCCTTTAATTTGGAAAGTAGCTAAACGCGTTTTGCCAATTGTTGCTACTTCAGTTCCCTGCGAAAGACTGTTTTCACACGCAGAGCAACGGAACCGCTTGTCACCAACAAATTTGAATATGTTAGTGTTTTTAAGTTCGGTAGAACCAGTAATGTGGTTTGCAAAATAAGTTAATTATTACAAGTTGATCTCTACATGTGGTATTCATTTTATAAATAGTTTACCAATGAGTTTGTTATGTTTTTGTTTTATAACAATGTTATTGACTTTATTTTAAATAAAATGAATTAGATAACGTTTTTAAAATTTTTTTAGCCAAGTTTACCATATTGGGTCTGCTGAGGAATTTTTCATATAAAAAGTCGATTATAATCGATTTTTTGTAGGCAAAAAAAAAGATAAGAAGTATGAAACATTTCAAAAATATAGTTTAAGGTCTACTGATGATTTGACATTAGCACCAATGACATGCATGTATATAGACTAGCTAAAAACCCTCAACAAACAAAAGTGTTTGAAAATGTTAAATTTTTTATTCGCACTTTTTCCCAAAATTAATATTTTACTTATTCAGTAAAACATTAACCATTTTGTTAAAAACAAATTGCAATTGATTATTGAGGGGTATAGCTTGTTCCTATGCGCATTTCACTGTTGCTAATGCAGATCATCAGGGAACTTTACCCAAATATTTCTTAGAACAACTGGAGATATTATATTAAACCTTCATTAAAACAAATGAAAAGTTTAAACAATATCAAAGTTGTAACAAGAACTCAATAATCAACCAATTGTTTTTGTTTTCTTACTTTACCATTACTACCTAGGCTGACTTTTTTTCAACTCTAATTTTCATTTGCTTTTGCTTTTTTTATTTCTTTTTTATTGTCAGTACTAAAAGAATACATTTTAGATCTTAAACCAATGAATTCTCTCATAATTTCTGCACTAACTTCTTCCTTCATCATTCCTAAAACTTTTTTATTCTTTTGTGGAATATGAAATTTGTTGCTTTCTTAATAATCAGATGTATCGAATCTATCATCAATATCATTGTAAATATCTCTATCAAAATCATCAGTATAGATATTATATATAAAAGAGTTTGTATCCATATAAGTAAGTTATACTTTAGATTCATATTTGGGAAGCATGCAATCGTATTATTAACTATACATTTTCCACTTAGATAACAAACAAAATCCAAGATATATAGGTTTATTATACAAAGAATGCGTTTTATTAAATTCAACAGCAATCATCAAAAATACTAAGAGAATTTAACTCCGGTTTTGCGATTAGATCCCGACCTCCTTGCCTTTTCTCCACATTTTCCCAAGAAGTAGTGCGTTTTATATTTTTTCGTTTGTCAACGTTTTTCATAGTTTTTCCGTATATTGCATTATTTAATAACTGTAAAAAATTCTTCTCGAAATTATTTTTTGTAATTGTTCTGTGAAAATTATTTATAGATATATAACTCTTCAACCAAATGGACTGTCTAAATTTCAATATCCTATGTATTTTCTTTATTTTCAAACCATGTATTAGACATTGTTGTAAGTTTTTAAAATAAATAACTTACTTTTGTTCGTTAAATCGAGAATTAGTTTTGATTCTTTAGCCATTGGAGGTACTTTGTTTTCACAACAAAATGGTAAGAAGTTATGACTGTCATGAACTTCTACTGGATATGCTAATTCTACTTCTAGAATATATCTACTATCTGAGTCGGCAGCAATAGAATTTAACGAGTAACTATCAAAGTTAGTAATCCACTCGAATTCGCCTTCAGGTAAATATTGTGACATAGCCCATCCATATAAATTATTTGCATCCAAATACATTAATTATTTAGATGGAAGTTTATCGTTAAAATCGGTCATATATTTATTGTTAGCTTTTGAATGTCTTTTAGAACACTAAACGATTCCCCCTCTAATTCCCTTTTGGATGAATGTAACCATGTCAATATCCGTCAAAAGTTGTAATTTTACTTTTGTCATTTTAGGCATTGCATCCCATGAAAGCGCTGTGTAATAATGACATGGATCTAACTTATATATATTTTTACAAAGCTATTTAAAAATTCAAATACATCTGTCAAAATTAAAATATCGGTTTTTAGATGAAGCATTAGGTAATCTTCTAATGTTTTAGAATTAAACACACTCCAAACTTCTTTTGCATGATTATAATCGTTCGATGAACATTCTGTCTCAGTTAAAATATTAAAAAATTCTCCCTTCTTGGGTAAATTGCATTCTCTTAGCTTCTCAAGTGAATTTAAATAATTATACGGTAAAAGTACTTGGCTCATTAGCAAAGAAAACTGCCTTTCATCATTAAAATTTGATCTTAGGGATAAATTGTTTGCTAATGATTATATTTATTGGGCTATCGTTAACATGATTAATTTTTTTATAGCAAATGAGAATCATAAGAAGAAAGATTATGAAACACAACCCGAAAAAAATGTGGAACTTTGAAATTTAAATTACACGAACTATGTGCAGGCCCTCTATATTTCCCATTTTAATTGCAATGGTCTTAAACTTTAACTCCATTAACTATTGGATTTAAACAAATATGACAGTTATTGGAATTTCAAAAGTTTAATTCTTCGTCTTCAGTCAATGGATCCATTTGTTTAACATGTTTTAAATAATTTCTAATTAAGATCACCACATCTTTAACAAGTTCAGATATAAATGCTTTGGGAGAATCTGCACCTTTAAAATGCTTAAACTTATCTAAATTTTTATCAAAGCTACATTTTATATATTATGATAAAGCATTAGGCATATGTGTGTTTATCAATGTTGCTGACGATTTATTTGGATTCGGAACACATGTTTCAATATTTTGAAATATACACTCAGAATCCACATAAATAACAAATGGTACATCTATAGCTCTCTCATGATTTCTAAATTCTAAAACTGACTTATCTTGGTTTGCGAGATATACAACCGCTTTTACTAATATTTGATGAAAATTAAACAATTGAAATAGACACATGTACCGTTTTTCCAGATCGAGTTAGGCATACAATATACTATAAAAATAAAAACGAATTGATGGATATATTAAAGCAAATAACTAATCCAAAAGTACAAAATGCATTAAAATTAAGTGAAGAAACATTCTTTCAATTACAAGATGATGATCACTACATTCCCATCCAACCTGTTTGTTATAGCACAAACACAGTTACAAGATGTCACTAATTTAGAAGAACAAAAAGAAATAATAACACAAGTACATGGAAGAGCTGACAGAAACTATAAGAACAATGTGCAGGAGATAGCATTAACATACTATTGGCCAAAGAATAAAGAAATGCGTAGAAAAGAGAGCATAGAGTGGAACATTTGCTTACAAAACAAATACGAACGTAGACCAAATAAACAGCCTATAGGAAAAACTCCAACCCCATCAAAAGTAGGAGATTATATACAGATGGACATATTTTACATGAATAATCAAGTGCATATCAGTACAATTGATAGATACTCCAAATACTGCTATATACGTAAGATACATAGCAAGACAAATTTTCATGAGTATATCGAAGAAATTTTTACACAAATATACCCCAACGCTAAGCATCTAATGACTGATAATGAAAATATATTTGCTTGTGTAGTGCCAAAGAGTGTTTATGAACGCTTACAAATACAACATACAACAACGCCAACAGTCAAGTCGAACGCATTTACAGCACATTGATCGAGATATCAACAGCCTTGGCACAACAGAATAACTCCACACCAGGAGACGAACTATTTAACGCAGTAAAGCAATACAATAAAACAAAACACTCTACAACAGGATATAGGCCTGAGGTCGTTTTTTTCACCCGAGAACGATACCCGGACATTAAGGAAAAACTTGAAGACAACCAAAAGAAACTGCTCAATTATCATAATAAAAATCGACAAGAAATAACATACAAAGAGGGAGATCTAATATACGCTAAAACACACCGCCGCAACAAAAACAATATCAAATACTCACAACACAAGGTAAAAGAAGATCGTGGGGACACAATTTTAACAACAAAGGGTAAAGTTATACATAAAGATAATATACGCAGGGAAACCACACAATGTACAAGTCAATTGTAATCGTAATAATATTCCTCGCATTTACCTTTGGCGACAATATAACTGACCTGATAAAACATATATAGTTATAGAAACAGACCCAGCATAGTTATTCGAAACCACATCATATCTATATCACGTAGCTAACTTGACAAAGATACTAAGACCATATAAGGACTTAATGCAAAGTTGGTATAGTATAGAACGAAGCCAGGAAGAACAAATATTAATAAACCGAATTGAATCGTTAAAGGCACAAGTAATACCGAATACACACCGCGAAAAAAGAGCGCTCAATATTGAAGTTCGTCACCGGTACGCCAGATCATGACGACTTGATCGAAATAAAAACAGGACTTAATCATTTAATAGACAATAACAATAAACAAAAATATATAAATTCACATTTGAACAAATTTTAGAAACATTAGATCCTAAAGTCATTGCAGATAATATGATAATCAATGAAGTATATCATGAACTTGAAGCTATAGCAAATACAATAAATTTTGCAAGGAATGGAAATTTCTATTCAGGATCATTGAATCTAAATGAAATAAAAGAAGTTATATTTAATGAAGCTTTTGACTTACCACAAATTGATATCTTAGAGTACTCAGACATTCATATATGTTTTTATAATCAAGCTATAATTACAATTTATAAATATCCTATAATACAAAAATTATGTAAACTATATAATAAGCATGGAAAATTTGTATTAGATGAAAAAATTGCTGTTTTTAACGGTAATTACATGTCGGTAACTCGATGTAAAAATTCCATGGGTAATAATATTTGTAAAATTAGCAAACCTAATAACTGTACCATTAATGTATTAGAAAACAAACCGGCGGAATGTGCCATAATTCAGGAAAATAATGCACCACTGACAGTACTAGAAAACGGGTACATACTCACCGATAAAGAACATGTTTGGAACGGTCTATCAATTAAAGGACCTAGGTTAATTCAATTCAATATATCAATAAATATAGACGGAAAAGACTATTTCAATCACCAATAGGAAATAAGGGAAGCTATACATCAAAAATATGATGAACAAATAGAAATCCTTCAGATCCTGTCCTCAAAATCCAATCATAAATTTTTAAACATTCAAGAAATGTCGAAATATTTAATTCCTATAGAAAACCATCCTATACGATTTACCGTTTATTGTATAGTCCCAATTTTAGGAACAATACTACCTATGTACATCATTTTAAAATTATGTAATTTTTATAAAGATACAAAACAAAGAAGAATTGCTAACCAAATTTATGAAGTAAAATTAGCTGAATTAATAAAAGTTTTGAATTATGTATAAATGAGTGAGGACACTTTTTAAGAGGGAGGAGAGTTAATACCTCGATGATGACATGAACAAACATTACCCAAATAAATGTATTAGCAACTGATAATAAAGGTACATCTTTACTGATAAGAAACAAAGGAAAATCGAAACTATATTTTTTACTAACAATAAAACAAAGAACAAAGTGAAAAACATATTTTCATGTAGATTAAGATACCTAGTTATAAGAAAATATACAATAGACAAAGGAAACTCAAAATATGCATCAACAAAGAGAAACATATTTTGAGATAAAGAAATACTAATCATAAATATTATTATAAATAGATGTTAAGGAAAATCTTGTAATCAGTCTTAAGAATATCATTAATAAAGAACCACACATTTCGGTGTAGCTAAAAAAATATATTTTTTTGATTCATTCCTTAGTAAAGGAATTAAATCGCGTCGGCATATTTGGCATCTAAAATCTTCAAAATGACGATAAAACGTTACATCTGGCAACCATGTGTTGTGTAATTTTTGAAATTCTCATTGGTTTTGTGAAAGTTTTTGTATAAGATAAGAGGTTTAAAAAATTGCAACATTATGGTTTAAGGTCTACTGACTACCCTCAAGACACAAGAGTTTTTTAATTTCCAAATATTTTGGTTTTTTTTATAGGGGTGGGTTCAGGTAGAATAAAAATAACAAACAAAATTTTTAGTCATCTTTTTTTTGTTGCTCATCAAAATAAATTATTGCTAGTTTGACAAAATTTTTAGTTAAAAATTTCTTATTACCCAATAAAGAAAATTGTTGGTTTGAAAAAATATTTAATCAAATATTGTTTATTATTCAACCAAATAAATAGTTGTCTTTGACTGAAATTTTAGTCAAACTGACAAAAAGTATTGCTGGAAAACTATTCATAGCTCAACAAAATTTTTGCCAAATGATATTATTTTAGTCATGATATTATTTTTTTGACAAATTACTTACAATTTTATTTTTATCAATATGACAAAAATATTTATAGGCTGGAAATTGACTAATTTTTTAATCATAATATTAATCTGCGTTTTTTTAGAGTAATATGATTTTTATTTTTTTCTGTGTACTATTTATCTTAAAATGGTATCATCAGCTGAGCTAGAGGAACTTTTAGTAAAATATAGTAACCAGATTGATCAGAAACATGTAGATTTATTTCTGATAATCATTAACGCGTTAAGAATATATAATTACATAAGTAATCCATTTGTGTATGTTAACAATATTGTACATAAATATTATTGTGAAAACATTCAGTCACATTCCTTTGATATTTGTAGTTGTAAAATATTTTTCGAACAATATTTGTTAACCCAAAGGCTTTTCAATCTTTACAAATGTGTTTTTAATTATTCTCCACACACACCCACACATTAATAAATAAAGATAAAGAAAATCTGAAAAAAAACAAATTCCTAACAAAGAAAAACTCAATTAGGTTTTTTATTTTTTTAAATTTTTTATTTCACAAAAAAATATTTCTTTTGGTAAGTGAGAGAGAATGAAAATCTGAAAAAACAAAATCCATAACTAATATAAAACACAATACCTAACATCAATTTTACAAATAGATTTAAGTTTACTTGGTCAATTGCCAAAACCTCTTTGCTGTGCAACTACAGCCAAAAATAAACAAATGACAAAGACAATTTCAAAACAAGTATGATAATTTTAGACACATCAAAAGTTAAATCAATAATTGATTGATTAATCCAGCAAAACAATCTCGAATGCTGGTAACAACATTAGCGGATATATAACTTTGCAGCATCGTCACTGCCTGACGATGTCATAAGAAACATACATATGTATGTATGTATGTATGTATGTATGTATGTATGTATGTATGTATGTAGTTACCATGCAAGACAATCAGTGAAGCAAGAAAACACACAAAACTTTTCTCTTCGCTTCCTTAACTACTTGAAAAACTTAATTATCAGTACCTATATGACGATAATGATCTACAGCATCATAATATTTTATCTCAACAAAAACAGCAGCTACTCTTCCTTCTAATGTTGTTGGTTTTATTTATTTTGGATTTTTTTTATTGTAATTTAAGTTAAAAGAGCAGTATTTTTTCTCAATGGCAACAGCAGTAGCTGCAGTAATCAGGGGGTTACCCTCTTTTGCGATGCGAAAGCAACTTCAGTGTAAAAATAGTTTTATTTTGTACCATTTTTCTTTCGCATCGCAATGAAGAATAGTCCCCTAGTGCTGCCAGATTAATTTTATGGAAAATCTCCACTTTTTTCTTAAATATCGACATTTTCGGCACATTAATTTCGAAATTCTGCATGAAAATCGACATAAATAAAACTACGCATTGCCTAGGTTTTATTAATTTTTATAAACAAAAAAAATAACAATCGTTTGTAACTTAATGCATTTCTAATATATGTATCTATAACTATGTATAACATATATATATAACATAAACACATAACATTTTTAGAAAGTTAGATAAAAATATCACTATCTCTATAATATTTTGTATTAAGATTTATCAAAAACTGTAGTGAAAGCAAAATGTTATTAAAATGGCAAATAACACGATAGTAAACTTGACTTAGCATAAGACTGCCATTTTTAGAAATTTTTCTAAACGATCAGATTTTTCATTTGATCAGGGTTGAATTTTCACAAAAGCAAATTGAGCAGTCTATTGTTTCGCCGCCAATAGCGTGCCGTCCCTGATGGGTTTTTTCTTGTCATACACAGGCTCTAAATTTGGAATGTGTATCACACCATGTTTCAAAATTAATGAAATTTTGTGCTAGTTATTGTTGTACTTTGATATATAGTATATATAATTTAGCTGCTAAACATTTTAAAAGGACGGCACGTTAGCCGCCTACATAAAACTGCTCAGCCACCGCTTATTTTCACTCATATTTTTCATTTTACTTGAGATCTGATAGTGTGAAAACAAAATGTAATGGAACGTTAGATTTTTTGACAGTCGCAACATATATCGTTGGATCTCTTTCACACAAAATCCAATGTAATAGTGTGAAAGGCCCTTCAACTGCATTTTCCAAGCATATAAACATATTTAATATACAGTTATGAGTATATTTCAGAATTTATATTTTTTATGAAGTTTAAAATAATTTTTAGAATAAATAATTCCTTCAATAGGTTTATTTTCTAAATAAAGTCGCGTTAAAATTCAAGAAATTGCAATGCTCGGTACCCAGAATGTACCGCTTGTTAATCGTTTTCATGTATAAAATTATGAAATTCCTTAAGAATTTCAAAAATAGTATTGATTCTTTTATTCATTTTGATATCATAATTTTTTGTAAATATCTTAACATATTTGTAAAGAAATTGTTAGTTTTTTTTATAATTTTCAGGAACAATCAGTACGTACAGCGGCCAAAAAAACTATTTGACATAAGCCATAAAGCTTATATTTTTATCAATAAAAAACTGTAAAATGTTAAACTTAACAAAAGGAACTTTGACAACGTTTTATTAAGGAACAAAAAGTTATATTCAGAACAAAAAATGAGATCTCAAGACAAACAGTATAAAAAATTCATGACTTAAAAAATAAACAACAAAAAAATAAGCAAATAAAGTATTCGACATTGGTAATATTTTTAATATACATAATAATTTTGCAACTTTAGTAGCGAGTTGCTTTTCCTTGCCGGCGTATGCCCTCTCTTAAACTATCTGGTATAGATTTTACCAGGGTTTTGCTATATTTTAGATCGATTTGGCTCCATTCCTCCTGCAGGATGACTTTCATCTAGTTTTTGTTCGAAAATTCCCGATTTCTGATTTTTTTCCAAGTGGTGGCGTTTTTATTATCTTTGAACAATTATACAATAGCCAAAGATTGTATTAATCGCGCAATGTTTGGGATCATTGTCCTGATAGAACTTAAATCTATTTGACAGACCCAATATTTCTGCGCTTGACCGTAAATTTTGCTTGAGAACATCAATGTATTGTCGGTGGTCCATGATCCCATCAATAAATTCTAAATTGCCTGCACCTGTTGCCGCCATACATCCCCATACCATAACACCACCGCCACCATGTTTCACAGTTGGTACCATGTTCCTTTCTTCCAATTCTGTGTTAGGCTTACGATACACCAGAACTTTGCCATCACATCCAAAAAGATTATATTTACTTTCATCAGCAAAAATAACATCCATCCAGAACTCTATGGGTTTACTCACGTGTTCTTTCGCAAATTCTAATCTTTCTATTTTTCTTAGAAATGTGTGACTTCTTTCTGGCTGATCGTGCATGAAAGTCGTATTTTTTTAAGATATTTCTTATTGTTTGGGAAGTAACAGATACGCCTATGTGCTCCTCAGAGATTTTTGCTAAAATGCTGGCATTAGTTTTCGGATCTTTTCTTACTTCCCGCACGATGCGCCGTTCGTCTAATTCTGTTAGCTTGCCCGGTCGGCCTGTCCTTACCTTGTTTATCACGGTGTGTTCTGACTTAAATTTTTTATGATGTAATGGACAGTAGTTCTGGATTTCTGAACGATTTCTGCTATGTTGTTCTCTGTTTTTCCTAATTTATAATGATGTATGTATTATTAAATTTCTTACATCAAGAGATGTTTCTTTGCCTTTACGTCCCATTTTCAAGATCACTTATACAGAAATGGATAAAAATGTCTTGTAAATGATAAACAAAAATCATAGCGGTATTCTTACCAACAACAACATAAAGTATAAGAAAATACATAATCACAGTAACAGAAAAACAATGCTTGTCGAATACTTTTTTTGATTTGCAATGTTTGAGTATTAAAATATAAAATTTTTTTAAATTTTATAACGGTATATGCTGAAATACTTACTGTACAACGTAATCGCAGTCAAAAACCAAAAAAAAAATTTAAAAGAATTCAATCATTTTCAATTAAATATAAAAAATTACTCTAATGTCGAATATTTTTTTTGGCCGCGTATGTTCTCATAAATGCTTTTCAAGTTATTCCGTTATCTGTTTAATTTCTTTTTGGAACTTTTTTTATATACCAGTCCACCATTGCCAAGTCACAAAAATGTAGCTTGAAATCGGAGTTACCGTGTTGTCAGTTGGTTTGATAAAAATCGCCATTTTTTGACCTAAAATCGACAAATCGGGGTATGGCAATTACTTAAAGCAGTGCCATTCAACCTATGGTACGCGTACCACTTGGTGGTACGCGAAAAATTTCCAGGTGGTGCGCGAAATCTTTTAAAATTTTTACGATTTCTATTTTGCAATTGGAAACAAAAAGAAAAATCATCATAAAAGTATACCTTTTTTTGTAAAATTTTGAATTTTTAAATTTAAGTAACACTCTCATCTACATACATTTAATAAAAAATAACAAATGTAAGCGAATGGTAACCATACCAATAAACGAATGAGCAAAGTAAAATATTCGTTGAACAAAAAGCAAAAGAGTATGCTTGTTAATTTAAAATGTGTGTGTTTTGTTTTCCTCGAAATAAACAAACACACAACTGAGAACAATAATACGAATTTGTTTGGTATTTATTGATCTAATTATTTTTTCAGTACATTATATTTTTTTTGGTGGTACGCGAAAAGTTTGTCGTGAATTTAGTGGTACACGAGCCAAAATGGTTGAATAGCACTGACTTAAAGGAAATATCGACAAAATGCCAAAAATCGGCACTTCTGGCAGCCCTGGCAGTAGCAACTACCAAACCAAGGCTGACAACAGCAGAAGAGGCAGCAACAAGCGCTGTTTTTATTTAGTTGGAAAAGTATGTGAAATATTTAGCGATGAGAAAACAGGTGCATTAATCATTCTTTAGTTATCCAAGGCATAAACTAGACGCACGCGCGCACATTCGAACAATATATTTTTTGTCAATAACAAAATTAAATAAAAAGAAGTTGCGGATAAAATTACTACTCCAAAATCATAAATATCTATAAAGCAAATTTTTTGAGCCAGTTTGAAATAAAGAAATGAAAAATTTAAAAATAAAAACAATTGGTTAAAAAATTCATAAATGCGCAAAATATAAATTATTAAAAGTAAAAATCACACAAAAATTGCTGTAGAAGCTTAAAGAAAATAAAATTAAACTTGAAAGGACGTTTTAAATTTCTTTTTAAAAAAGGTTTGTCCCTAGTGTTGATCATTACATTAAATATTAAAGATCATTGAATTCAACTCGTTCGGGTCAACTTTAAGTTTTTATTGTAAGTTCATATTGAAAATACTAAATAATAAGATATACACACATATGTATATATGCATGTAAGTTATTAGAATGGTCTATTTAAACCCCAACTTGCAACAATTTTGCTTGAATACTAATGGTATTAACCATGATGAAATAAACAGGTGCCATTATTAGGGCCACAACTACAACAAAAAAAAGGAATTTTTATTTGTTTAAAGTCTAAGCTCTTGTCAAAAATTATTGTAAACAAAAATTAAATAAAATAAGTTAAAAGAAACCATTGAATTTTTTGGACGCTTCAAATGAGCTAAACAAGGAAGTGTGGATTACTTTGAAAGTATTTGTAAATTATTGAAAATTTTAAAAAAATAAACACAATTTGAACAAACAAAAACTTCGAAATTTTGTATAGATAACCTATAGATGGGATCGTGAGTGATTTCTCACTAACGCTCGTTATTTCTCACTCACGCTCGTGATAAAAAATTTTACTCATGCACGACCTTATATTTTTGGCTTTCGTTCATGCATGCTCACGTGACTAGGAAAAAAAAGTTACGCACAATCACAAAAACTCACACTGACGAAAAAAACAAAATTCTTAATAAAAATAATTTTAGTTTACGAAAAAAATTTTTTAAATATTAATTGAAGAAGTATACGAAAAAATAACAATAGAGCAAAAAAGCCAGGAAGCAAACACGTCAAAAATATACTTATACAAGCTTAATTTCTTTGCTTTCGCGTTCGTGCACGCTCACGTAATTGAAAAAAAAATCAATTACGATGAACCATGGTATTAATTATTAACTCTGTTCACATTGTAAGGACAGCTGATCTTCTCAGTGCTGGATTTACGCCTATGCCCGGGCCCAGGGCGGCATAATTTAAAGGGCGCCAAAGCTTAAAGGAAAAACAAGTAAGAGAGATATATCCGGCTGTGCCGAATCTTATATACCCTTCACCATAGTATGCAGTGACAAAAGAAGTCACCACCACGAAAATTCATGCCCACGAAATACGAAAAAAAATTTAAAAAAATATAATTTGAATGCAAAAATTACATTAAAGCAAAGAAAAATTGCCATTCACCGTCTCACAGACGGACCCCCACGTGATGGAAACAAAAAATTAATCACAATCACGCATTATTGGTTCTAATCCCTATTTCATAGTATAGGCTGATTTCATAAATACAGCTTGCAAAGCAACACTGGAAGCATGAGTTTACAAGGCATTCATTCTAGTGTTGCTTTGTAAATTGCGTTTATGAAGTCAGCCATAAATTATGAATTTCGTAACAAATTTGTAACACTTTCTTGCCTGGGGTGCATTATAAAAATATACACTTATTAGCACTTATATAATTTTTCACACATCCAAGAAGTGTTTCAACGTCTTTATCAAAAAGCCAGTGGTCTTCGACTAAATAAAGAAATGATTTGAAACGTAAGAAGAGATTTAATAATGAAGAAATTCTCCCAAAATTGATTAAAAAAATCACCAAGTATTGCATAAATCTGTTAGTCTAATGATTAAAATGTCCCAATATTATCTTCATATTGAAAATAATTTAAAGCTATCAAAAATTCTTTAAAACAAACTAATTTTTCAAATAAAAAATAAAAATAATAAAAATAACTAAAATGTATAAAAAATTAAAAAAAAAATAAAAAATGGTTGGTCAGGATTTGAAACCGTACCCTACCCGGTGGCACGGTTTCGAATCCTGAACACAACACAATGCTATTTTTTTTAGAATTTTTGATACATTTTAGTTGTTTTTATTACTTTTACTTAGAAATCCTTATGATGTACGTATGTATGTAAACTAGTGGTATTCTGATAGTTGTCTTATTAAAATTTTTTTTAGTTTTCGATTTACTTATCTGTATTGCAGTTGGACCAGATAAAGGTTTTTTTTAATATAACCTGTATATTTCTGATATAGAAACAATCGAATTTCAACCTCATTGCTTTAAAAAAATACGAATTCGGTTTATAATATTTACCCTGCTAAGAAAACAGATGGATTTGTTTAAAAAATTTTTTTATTTAAATCTTCTGCGTTTACTAAGTAAGACAGAGAACTAAATATGAAAAATTACGATTAATTCGCAAACATAAAGTTTTTTGCTTTCAAATCCAACCCATAATTCCGCTTATTTTCGTAATATTTTACCATTAACTATAATTTCTTAGGTGTTTTTAATGAATTTAAGACCAGTTAATTTTATATGAATATGAAGAAATCAATTTTTTATCTCCTAAGATCTTAACTTATCATTTTGTATGTGTTGAATTGGGGAAAATTCGAAAAGATGCAAAAAAATAATTAAATACAAATATGTATGCATATACTATTTTTAGACGCGGTACAGCTCGCGAACTATTATAGCTACGCTTTACAAATGTTTTTGAAATTTTCGTCAAACTTTCCGATCTAAAAATCCAAAGTTCATATGTATGATATGTACGATAGGAACTGATTGTTTGAAAAATATTTGAAGAATTGCGAACTATTCTTAGAATACATTTTAATTAAGCCCACATTAAATTATTCAATTGGATAATGCAATCTAGAAGATAAATATAAATTTGTGGAAAGTAGGTATTTACAATACTTTTATTCAAAATACAAATGCATTTTAAATATTTATTCCTACAAAATAGTTTTTAATAAAAGTGTAATTTTTACAATGGAAATGATATTTTTAAGTTTTTTTACTATATAATTTTGCTGTTTTTTAATCAATATTGAATCATACAATTTTTCTGATGTTCGCATATTTTTAAGAATTTTTGGCATTTTAGAAATTTTTTCAAGACTTTTGGCTGCCGATTGCCAATTATATGATTTTTTTAAATAAATTTTGGGAATAATTTCCAATATTGCAGTTGCAATTTTTAGAATATCCGCTATTTTCGCATGTTTTTTAATTTTTTAGTTTCTTTGCTAATTACATTTTAAAGTTTGATATCAAATTAAATTCTTACATCAAACTTTGTTTTTATTTTATAGAAAAGGCAATTAATTCTCACTGATGTTACAGAATGAAAGAAACATTTCTGAATACTGAACCTGAATATAGAAAATAATTAAAATTACACAAGTATAAAACAGGATATAAGCATCAATTTTGCCTTTCTTCTGAAATCACAAATAGTCATAAAAAGTTAAATATTAATACATTTTTAAAACAAAACTAAAATTCAATTTCATTGATTTTGTATATTTACTCGTACATAGTGTCTTGACGATCCAATACATTTTTTTAATATAAATAATATCATATATAATAATGGTTATTTATATACGAAAAGAAAATGTAAGCGATAAAAAATACTGTAATATGCAAGCAAAATATTATACTAATAAACGTACAAAAATAAGTTTAAAGAAACAAGCAAAAACAAAACAACAAATCATTGCTTTACGATTTTTTAGTTATGCACATGTATACATTGTATGTATACATGAACGCATTTCAGTATTGATGTATGTGACAAAAAGGGCCGAATTACAACAACCACATCAAGTTCCATCAAGAATTTGAAGTTGTAGTATTTTATAATAAATAAGATATATTATGTAGCTAAACGCGTAAACTACTATGAAAACTACATCTGCTCTGTGGTGTATAAAAAGCGCTTGTGATTACCAACCAGTAGGTTATTGGAATGAATCCCAATGCAACTTTTTTAAAAAAAATTTAAAAGAAAAATTAATTCGAATACCATTTTTTTGGCCGTATTTTAGTCGTTAATGGACCGACTTCAATTATTTTCAGTCTTAACCTTCGAAGAACTCCATACAAGAGAACTGCTTCATAAAATTGACCGTAGGACAGTCGGGGCCATAAAAAAACAACAGAATAGGAAATATAACTAAAGAGAATGGTATAAAATTTATGTCTCTATGTTGTGTTGAGGCCTTAATTTTTAAAACACCAAAATGTAGCAGACGGACAGACGGACATTGCTCAATCGACTTCTCTATCTATATGGATCCAGAATATATATACTTTATATATTAAATCGTAAATTAATAATGAAGAAATTATATACGGAATGACAAACCTATATATCCCCTTTCTAAATTTTTTGGTGAAGGGTATAATAATGTAAGGGCAATTAAAATTCGAAGATTAATTTGGTCAAGTTTTGCTTTAAACGAATACGAATTTTCTATTAAATTATATATGTTAAGTAATTCAATTGTTGAATCTACTTTTTAATTAGTAAGTCGACTTAGATGGTTATTGATTCTGACAGATTTAATAAAAAAATAATATAATATTCTTAAAAAGCCTGTGTACCTAATTTTTATTTTGCTGATACATATACACAGTGATGTCAGCAGCAATTTAACGAAATCCCTACATGT
The DNA here is from genome assembly GCA_956483585.1 of Gymnocheta viridis. Taxonomy (NCBI): domain Eukaryota; kingdom Metazoa; phylum Arthropoda; class Insecta; order Diptera; family Tachinidae; genus Gymnocheta; species Gymnocheta viridis. The sequence goes on from CATQFJ010000120.1 coordinate 17,982, forward strand.
CTCGAAAAAAATCCTCTTCAAAAGAAAGTTCCCTACATTTTTCCATACGAACGAACATTTTATTTGCATTTTTTAAATTTTGTACAATTATATCGTCAGGTATAAAATTTAATTTTGAAACAAGGATGGGACCATGGAAAGATAGAATATGTAGAAGAACGCATTTGAATAACTAAAATATCTTAACATATAATTTTTAAAAGTCTTAATTTATGTATTAAATATAACAGAAATCAAATTTGTTTTTGTTTTTTCATACAAAATCTATTCCCAGGAAAATCAGACATAACTTTACCTTCCGTTGTCTCTGGTTATTATTTACCGAAAGACGTTTTCTATTTGTATGAAATAACTCGCGTAATATTGCAACAAAATTTGATATTACAATTTTTATATGTATAATATTTACACTTTTGTGTGCTGTTTTGCTTAATTACACCGTAATAAAAAAGAAAAAAAGCTAAGTATTAAAAATTCCCTACATTTTCTCAAAATGAAAAATCTGTCTCTTTTCTCTTCGCTTGCAATTTTCCAATAAATTCCCTGCAAAAATAATTTTTCCACTGCTTTCAAAATCGCTAGATTTAACGGGAAAATAGCAAATTCCCATCAAAATGTTTTAAATAATATTTTTTGAGTATCGCTGATACAAGCTCTTCAGCAGAAGGATCTTTTTCCATCCTGAAAACAATAGACTTAATGCTCTTGCATTATTGCGCAATTTTTGCAAGAGACAAAATATGAAGATTTAGTTGATGCTTTTGCCTGAGCAAAACCCCACAAGGCTAAATTAAAAAAATTGGCCTTGATTAAAAAAAACTTAATTAATTATTTTTGAAAATTATTATTCATAATAAAAACTTATATTTAAAGTTACTCTTATTTTTCACAAAAGTTTTGTTTTTCTATTTTATTTTGCATACATACATATGTATTTTAATTTATTTTATTTAAAACCTCAAATTTTCAAAGAAAATTATAAAATTCCGAATAAATTTTTTAATGCTCACCAACCCATTCATGAGTAAAATTTTTTCAATTTGTTGTTTGAAAATTATAAAAAAAATTTTATGAATGCATAAAATAATTGAAATATTTACGAAAAATAAGACTGATATGAATCTGCTTTGAATTGGACAAAAGATTGGAATAATTATAAGCAAATTAAAAAAACATATATTTTATTTCCGAAAACGTGTTCAAATTAAAAGATCGGTCCATTATCTATAATGTTGTTAAGAAAAAGGTAATATAACTCATATTTTATGAAAAATCCTCAGGATAACGATATTCTTCCAGCAATGGATATGCCATTAATTTTTATTTTAAAATGTATTAAATATATTTTTTTGCTACACACTGGCTATTAAATTAAAAATTATAAAAATTTTTTGTTTGTTCTACAATCTTAGAGGTAATAACATTTTTATTCACAATTCATGTAGAAGTCATTACGTATAAAATTTAAACTTTTATAATTTGTATGTAAATTTCCATAGAAAAAATTCGAAAAATTGCAATTTAAGTGCCGTATCAACAACAACATATCATTAATTTCACCACGAGATTCGTTAGCATAATTTCGATAAGTTTTTTACAAGAGATAATTCACCATCAATAGTTCACAATTCACTTTTATACAGACAGGACAATATTGATATATTCAATAATAATAACATAAAAAAAGGATACAATTAAGAAAATTCATAGCTAGTTATTAGCTGTCATGTTTGAAAAAAGTATTTCAGCCCAATTAGAATCTGTTTCATGAGGAAAGGTTTTTCTCGAGGAAAAATGTCTCCAATTAATTCAAACTCCCTTCTGTTATATAGTGGAAAACACTAACTTAAATATATTTAGAATAACTAATTTTTAGCTTTTTATTTTTTTCTCCGTTTTACACGGCTTATTAAAACGGACTAAAAAGTGAATGAGGGAATTTTTTTTCATAATAGGAAAAAAAGAAAACTTTCATGAGGAATTTCTGTTTATAATTGGGCTGTTTATATATTAACGATAACTTCCGTAAAGTAACTATAGCTTTAAACAGTATTTAAATTAATAAAAACGAACACATGATAATATAAGTATAAAAGTTTTTTTTTATATTCACTTACTATATAATCTAAAAGGGCGGCAGGGAGAAAGCAGGCCTAAAACCGCCACTGGATCTACTTTGTTTCGTATAAATCGTTTAATGTACATACATCGGTACTTACATATGTACGTCAAAAGTTCCAGTTTTTCTAATTAATATTATATTGAAATTAATTTTTGCCTTGAGTTTAAATCTGAGTTTATCCATTTCTTCCAAATTTTTAAGAAATTGGTTGGATAAATTCGATATTTTATCAAGAGAGTGCCTTTTTTGGATTAATTTATTCATCAGACTAGCAGAACGGATCAGTACTGATTTCGAGGTTGCTACACCAGCGTTTTATGTTCGATTTTACCACTTGACGATGGATACTAGTGGCTAGGAGTGTCAACTATTTAAAAGTATTATTTAACGAATTAGAAAACGAAAACTGTAACTTATTCATTTCTTACAAGTTAAATCAATTTCGGTTAGTTCGAAATTCAATCTCTGATGATTAATTATTCCAAATATTACATACTTTCCCGCTTTTTTTTAGAATCATTGGCTCTGAGATTAAGCAATTTTCCATTTTTGTTTTACTTTATTTTTGTATTTTGTAGTTGACTATCAATATTCAACCACCTGTGACAATGTAAACAGAGTTTAATACGGGTGCCTTTGTTTTTCGTTTTTTCGCTACACCATCTATCTCATCAGCGTTTTTTGTCCGATTTTAGAGTCTTAAACTTAGATTTCAAAATAATTTTTACATAAAAACCCTGATTGGCAATAAAAACTTTTGTTGTAATATTAACTATAACTGTATTATTCTACAATGCCAATGATGTTTTAGTTGCTGTGGGAGCAATTATCTTTATTTTATCTAAAAGATAAATTTTTTTTAGTAAAATAACTAACAGCAGATTCAGAGTAATTTGATTTCTAAAAATATATTGTACATATATACGTACCCGGTTGCTAACGCTAAGTTTAAGCCCGAAGAGATATGATTTTGGCTTAATTAAAAATACATAATTTACATTTCTTATTACGGCCATTTCACAAGTATTACGTAAATTAACAAAAATGCAACGCTTATGATATTGTTCTTAGAAAAACATAAAAAAACAATAAAAATTTATTATATCAGGGTTATATCATTTTCGTTAATTTACATAATATTTGTATAATAGTGTAAAATTTCCTTTAGAGACAATAAATGTGTTTTTGAAATTTTTACTGTTTATGTTTTTTAAATACATTTGTTCAATTTAAGGTTGCGTTTTTGTTGTTGGTAATTTCTTTATATAATTTCGGACAAAATTTTTGTCCGGAGAAATATATAAATAGATAAATATGTGACAAATTCTCTAAACAATAATAAAGGAGAAGTACTTCTGTTAATATTAGATTTATAGAAAAAAAACTTAAAATATAAAAGAGTTACAGTAAAACCGCCTTTAAAACACAACTTGGTTCAACTTCGCCCGGTCAAAAATTAATGAGAGACGTAAAACTACTTACGACAAAATGCCCAACCATAAAATGCCTCAGCTAACTTAAGCTACTGTCAAAATTGAACGAAAAGTCTGTCAAATGCTTAAACAAATTCAAACTGACTTTTAGGTACTTAAGTGAACTTAAGGAAAATTGACCTATTGTTGCGAATTAAGGCATTAATTGTATTTTTTGTGATTAATTCACATTGAAAAGGCTGAAAATTGCAGCAGTATTCATTATTGAATTTTGAACAGCGTTACCATTTTAGCATTTAGCTTAGACTTGATGCATTAAAATTTTTGGAAAATATCCTGTGCTAGCATAATTTGTTTGAAAACAAAATTTTATAATTTTTGATGTAATGATTTGTTTACTTTTTTCTAGGTCTCATTAAACATGGACTAAAAATTTTCAAGATTAAAAAACAATATTATATACATATGCATATATATAAATTTCAAACCATAAAAACCAGTTTCTTAAAAAAATTATAATAATTATTTTTCAATATCTTCATACATAATACACTTAAAGGATAATTCCACATGAACTTAAACTTGAACTCTAATATTCAGTTATATAGAAATAGAAAAGAAATACTAAAGAAACATGCTGCTGCACTCATAATATACAAGAGCAAATTCGATCATCTGATACAGATGGAAATGTGTCGAAGATATTTTAATTAATTCAAATTAACTTTCATCGACAAATAATTTCATGATTTTACAAAAAATTTTCTCTCATGTGAAACTTAAAAAAAATAATATGATGTATTGCCATATATGACTTGTCATAAAGGTTAAGTTCAAATGACAGAAAAAATATAGAAATTATTTATTATTAAAGGAAAGCAGTGTTGACCAAAACAGCCACAAACTTTATTATAAATTACTACTAACTAAATTTTAAATGCAGACACTAATCACGTTATTCCTTTCTGTTTCCATTTCATTTAATGATTTTTATATACCAAATTCTTAAGTACTTTTTTGATCAGAATTATATTAATTTTTGAGAGAAATACATATATATATTGACAATAAAATTTTTCATCGAATTTGTAAGCAAAAAACAAGCTAACTAATAGCACACTGAAAAAACATAGGTAACAATATTGTTTCATAACATAAAATTTTTATATGAAGCAATTTAACAACATGTTTATGACAGGCATACAATTTTAAGCAGTAGTACAAAAAGGGCGCAATAGAAGAATTTGTGAATTGGCTAATAGTATTTCAAATTCAATTTAACATTAAATTTTTCTTTTATACAACATTTTTGCATAACTGTTTTACCCACATATTCTACCATTTTCCTTTTTTGGCAACACTGATTGTAAGCAATCATTTCGAACTGAAATATAAAACCAATAAAATTTTTTAAAATGATGATTTTTCTTTCTATTAAATATAAACGTATTCTCGGCCGCGCATTTAATTTTTTTATATGAATAAGTTTTATGTACATACATACACACACAAATTCTAAACACAGCTAATTCCGTTCAGTTCAGTTTCGTACTTTGCTTAAGCAAGTGATAGTCTGTAAAACTTAACGAAAAGCTTCCTTTAGTACATTATAAGTAGTATATTTGTGGGCATTAGAATCTAATTAGATTTGGCCTCCTTATGGGAAAAATACACGTATGGGCATTCTGGCACACCAATTAGAATCCCACTAGATTTGGCCTCCTTATGGGAAAAATACACGTATGGGCATTCTGGCACACCAATTAGAATCCCACTAGATTTGGCCTCCTTATGGAAAAAATACACGTATGGGCATTCTGGCACACCAATTAGAATCCCACTAGATTTGACCTCCTTATGGGAAAAATTCACGTATGGGGAAAATACACGTATAGAGATACTGCGTCATATAATGAGAAAAATATGATCATTCTGTTACACATGCATTCATATATTTTTCCATGTGTATGCTTTTACAATAAAGAGAAATTCAAATGAGATATTTTTTCGCACCATGTCAATGAGATTCTCATTTGAGTAGTTTTTATTAAAACCTAAAATAAGAGTTTTACTATCCAGCACAAATTGATATAAAAGAACGTTCAGATTTTTTTGTTTATTATTGTTCTTCACAGTTACTTGAAATCACATTAAACAAAACAAACAAAAGCTTTTCGCATTAAACAAAATTGTGAGTATACAGTTTTATAATATATAAAAAATTTTTTATTTATTTTATTGATGCTGTAGAAAAAATATACAAATATTTATACATATTATATGATTGTTTTTATTTGATTGCTTTTAGATCTATCAACAGTTAATTAACATAGCCCAAGGAATAAAATCAGAGTACACGAAAATTGATGATATTCCCTTAAATGAACCATTAAAAATTTTAAACTTTGAGTGGAAGGTTACACAATATGGATCCAAAGTCATAGCATATTTAGAGAACAATAAATGGTTTTATCTACTTCAAAGAATGGTTAAATATTTAAACAGAGAGGAGCCTTACTTAGCCAATATGAATGAAAAAATTTGGACAATTATTTACAAAGGACTACAATCGCCAAATGGTTCTGCAATATTCGAACTAAACTACAGCTAATTTTTTTAATAAACATAATTAGTTTTGTAATGTTGTAAATCTGTATATTATAAAACAATAAATGTACATATGTGGTAATGTGAAATGAATCTCGATTATGTATTTATTTTTGCACATGCGTAGACTTGCATTTTATTCGCTTTATATATTTATTTTTCATTTTAAGACATGCGTAGGCTTGCATTTTAAGAAAACGTATAGAACAATTCAAAATTAATTGAAAAGTTAAACATGCATGAGCAAGAAATAAGGTCAAAAATATGCTGCATTATTTCCTATTTTATTTCATTTGTTGTTTTTAATCTTTCTATGAAAAGGTAGTAAAATTTAAACATTTGTTTGTATGGAAAAACTCTTAAGCACGAAAGACATGCGTATGCTTGCTTTCACTTATTTTTGTCGTAGTGTGTGGGTGCATTAACTATTTTTATTGAAGGACACACATTTTTTTCTACTTCAATGTTTAAATGTAATATTTTATGAGCCCATAAATGTGTTATGATGCTTTTGTTACCTAAGAAAAAATTTTATGGAAATTTTTTCAAACTAATTAACAGTATATGTGTATGTAGTAGTGCCTCTAAAAAAGTATAAAATCAGCTATTTTTTCGAACAAAATTCTAGTTCTGTGAAATTATTCAACATAGTAAGATTTCTATGATATTATTCGACGTAAAAAGATTTATAAAACTTTAAACATGGAATGTAAAAAATATATTTGCGAAATATGTAAATTAATTAGTTTTTCCTCATGGTGGAACAAAAAAAGACACTATTTAAAACAACACAACGTTGTATTAAGAAAGCCTACATGGAACACTCCGCTGTACCATAATGTTATGAAGGCGCAACAACTACATCAGCAAAAGCAACACCAATAACATCATCTGAAGCAGCAACATCAGAAACAACAACGATATCAGCAGCAACAAGAACAGCAATATCATCAGCAGAAGCAGCAGCAACATTCAACATCGACAGAAACAACAGCAACAATATCATCAGAAGCCACAACATCAGAAAAATATCATCATCTTCTCGATGAAGATGATGATATCTTTCTAAATATTAAATTATCGAAAGAAATTATTCACATTAGTGAAATAATTATGCTGCCTCCATTTGATGTAGCATCATACTTGGCCCTATATGATGCCAAGATGATGTATTATTGGAGGCAGTAAATAAAGTTCCACTTGTCTAGAAAAACTTATAATTGAATAAATAAAAAAATATATAAAAATTAAAATGTATGTCTTTCACTAAATTTTATTATTTATCTTTTTTATTAATTAGATTTTTTGAAAATTACAATTTTTACATTTGCTAATATTATATATGTTGTAATAAAATTTCATAAGTGTGGTTGCTTCTTTCTCTATTTCAGTATTATGTATCCTATGTTGTACACATGAACAGGTATCTGGTCCACATGTCTCATTTTCATTAGACCAACAGCAATTGTCATAATGCTCTCCATGTTTATTTATCGTTGTTTGCAAATTATTTGTCCCTTCTAGATGTGCTTGAATAGTCATGAGTTTATATTTATCTTCATCGGAAATAATATGGGAACACCGTTTTAAGAAATCGTACATATCTTTTAGAATCATCCTTGTTAATGAGAATGACTACATATGTAGACAAAGTGTTTGTGAATAAACCTTAATGATGTTAGATTAGATATTTAAACCATTTTTTAATTTATTGATATCTACAATAGTTTTCTTATTTCATTTGTGAGGCGGACAAACATTTATCATGTATAATTAAGCAATAAGCAGACATATTAACGGGGATATTTTTTAAGGTTTTTATTTCAATCCTTATGTCGATTGGTCCAGTTTTGATTGATTCATTTTAATGTGTTACATCCAATACAACTATTGAAGCCAAAGCTTTAAAATTGTCTCTTGTTAATAGTGGTTGAGGATCGCGTGAATAATAAGTTGATTGAAACTTTAAATACATATCATATAGTATGGCAAAACGATTTCTATCAAATTTTAGGTTTGGATCATCATATGGATATGTATCAGAGTTAAGATGTACTTTTATATCTGTCAAATCACAATGTTGAAATTTTTGTTGGCACTGTTTCGAAGACCCAAAAGTAGGAAACGTGGTCTTTCGTTTTCGTTGGCTAACTTAACATTCCATAAAACCGTTGTACTTTCTGGAAGTGACGGGTAGTAATACATATCCCAACTTCTGAAAGATATATTTAAAGGATGGCGATTGTTAATTGTTTTAAACATCTGCAATATGTAAGCGTCAGCAAGTTGAATGTGTGGTATTTTCCAAGAAATGTTTAAAATAGACAACTTAGTTTTTTCGGTTGATACATTAGATTTTAAAACTTGTTTATCATCTTTAGATCGCAAAAGAAACAATTCATGTTTAGAATTAACTATTATTTTATTAAAATCTTCAGCAAATCCAAGTAAAAATTTTAGTGGCATACAGAAATTGAAATAACCGTCTACAAGTGTAAGATCATAATTATTAAGTGGCGACCATCCTGCATTTACTAGATTATCACTTTCTGACTTATTCAGCGACACAAAGTTTTTTCATTCTGTTGCAATACCCAAATGACGTGTACGATCAATTTCTACACCATTGATTTCATATCGAATTTCGTTAAAACAGATGTGCAATACAATTGTTTAAGAGACGTATAGATGTGGAAGCTGTTGAATATTCCTTTGTTGCAAGCCCTTCAATGTATAGAAGACTTTCGCTTGGTTTTGAAATTTGATTTTGAATTGTTATACGAATTTCATCATTATTTTTGAATGACTGTAGATATGATGTGTAGCTGTGATACTCTTTTTTTATAATTGAACTATCCAAATGTGGTTTTTGTAAAATATTAATAATATTACTCATTTTATAGAATTTTTCAGGCTCGATAGCTATATGATTAGCTCTATTTTTTTAATATAAATCCCAAATTTATTAAAAACTTTTTATTAACTTCACTAAGAGTGTTACTTACTTCAGGCTTAATACCTTTAATTTTTCTTTTATACTTTTCTGATTGACTTTCACAGCGCGATGACTTTTCTGATTTGTATTTCGTTGTTGTTGATGCTAGAATGAAGTCGGACTTATTTTGCAACTCACTTTTATTAAATATAATCATTCTCTCATAGGCTTTAAATGTAATCTTATTGTTATTTTTTCACCGCGAAAGTTAATTAAATTTCCGTTTTGATCGACGACTTTCAAAACAAGACTATTAACTGATTTTGAATATCACATTCGATGGCGCCTCTGTTATTTTATATCCAGGGCTAACGTTAAGTGAAAACTGATGTGAAATATGTGCAGACATGTTATTTATATATGATCCGCTTACAATATTACATTCAACGATTATTGTATTTATTTTTGTTATATCTATTGTTTTATCCTAGTAATGATCAATATCTGGTTCTAATACTCTTTCGCTAAAGCCCAATAAGGAGCCGATAGAGTTCTTTTTATTGAAATAAATGGAATCAGTTGTGCTTTTGATGTATGTTTGTAATGTATTATAATTTGCTTGTATGTCAAGGGTTCCTTTCTCATTCAGATTATGATATTTCTTTCTTAGTAATTCAGCTATATCAGCTAATTCATATGATCCAACAGGAATTTCTATTTCATGATTGCCAATATGAAATAAATTGTTTTCTACATCAACATTCGGAATTGAATGATATGTGTCAAAGCTTATTAAGCCACAAACATAATTTTCATTTAGTTCCATCGGTGGAAAATAGTTTGCAACAAGATATGAAGAGTTTCCGTTTAATGTGAGTGTTAGTGACATTTTAAAGACTGATGAATGAATGAATTATTAATAACATCTGTTATGATTTTTATGATTCATTGCTTATATTAATCCAAGAGTTGTGTTCTGATGAAAATCCTAGCCATTTTACATAAACCTTATTCCTTTTTCGTTTTAAAACTTTTTCTACTAAATATGTGTCTGGAAATTTAGTTCTCATTAGCTCGGGCTCGTAAAAACCACCTTTAATTTCATGACCTTGATAGTCTTATAATATATAAGGGTTTGTATTTTTTATAGTTTTAATTTTAAATATTTCTGTAGTCCAATTTGGTGTGTAACCTTTTTCAAATGTATGCTTATATTTACTTATTCGAACATTATCATTCACTTTAAACTTTGGTTTTTTAAATATTTTTAAATTGTTGTAAACGGTATCCAATAACAATTTTTCTTTTGAAGAATTCACTTCATTAGGTGACATTTTTATTGTTCTGTGATATTTGTTATTATATTTGTCAACAAGGTCTTGATATATGGTTATCCATTTATATGAACCCCGATAGCTAAACTCTTTCCACATCATTCCTTTTAAAGTTCTATTAAATCGTTCTACTATGGATGCCTTTAGAACACTATATGTTGAGTAGTGATTAATTTTGTTTGATTGCATTAGTTGATGAAACTGATTATTGAAAAATTCTTTACCATCATCTGTTTGTAAATTTCTTGGTTTTCGATTGTTATTAGTGAAAATACTCCTCATAGCATACGCTACACTCAGTGCAGTTTTATTTTTTACTGCTGCAACCCAAGCTTTTTTTGAGAAGGTATCTATTACTGTTAGAAGATAACGATATCCATTATTATATAACGCATAATTCCCCATTTCAACCAAATCAGCTTGCCATAAATCATCAATACATTTCATTATAACTCGTCTTCTTTTAAAATTTTTTCGCGCTTGTTTGTGAAGTTCATTAACTATTTCTCTTTTATCCTCGTTCATTTTGTTATATATATATATATATATATATCTTATAAAGTTTTGTTTACTTAGCCGTCTTAATTTTACATCATCCACATTAGTGTTTTTATCAATCCGTTTAAAAATAAAATCATCAATTTTATTAAATCTTTCTTCTATATTTTTTATAAAGTCTTTATTTGAAGAGTATATTTGACCCTTCACAGCTTTTTCAATAAGTGCAACATCTTCATCAATATTTTTTTTTATGTTTTCTTGTAATATTTTTATATCACTCCTAATAATATTTAATTGTGAGTCATATTCATTTTTAAGTTCTTCTATGCTAATCCATTTAAAAATATAGGCTTCAATCTCATTTAGTCTATTTTAGATTTTATTGGAGAGGTTCATATTTATATCATGGAACTGATCCTTTATAATCTTTATAGTAGTATATATCTTTTCTATATCTTTTGTTATGTTATTGATTTCTAAATTATGTTGGGATATCCTTAACTTCGAGTTATTTAGATTATGCTTAATTGAACTTTCACCAAATTTATTTATATAACTCATTTTTAATATATTATGTTAGCTTCTTTTAATTCTTCAATGATGGAAATTATTTAATTTCTGTGATTATTATGACCAGCACATTCTGTCAACTAATTCATTTGGGCCATCCCAATATATATAGCTAGGCTTACGATTGTTTACAGATTTTAGCGATAATCCACTACCTTTCGTAAAAACATTTGTTTTAGTATTAAATAAATTTTTTATTATGCGAATATTTGAACGCTCGTGTACCTTTAATTTGAGCTTTTGATTGATATTGTTGTTTATGTGCATTTGTACTTATCAAAATTTCTTTATATTTTTTTAAATCATTTTTATTGTAATGTAGGGGTTTTGAATGAAATAATAATTCAAATAATCCTGGAGTCATTTTCCACGTTAAATTCCCTATTTGAATTGAGTTATCCACATTAAAATTTAGCACATTATTTGCATAGCGCCATTTTCCACTTTCATCTATGTTGAAACCATAAACTTTATCTATCGTTTTGTTAGTCAGGAGTTTTGTTATTTTCCGCTAGTGACGATTTTTTACTACCATTTAACGCTTCTTGATCATAAGCTACAGCATCGTCATAATTATTAGAGCTATTATCGGATGGTAGTGATGGAAGTTGTGAATCTGTTATGTCATCATCATTTGACTAAAAATCATTTGATTGATAATCGTGAATTTTTTCAATTTTCTTATTTGAAGGTTTTGTTATATCTTTGAATGACTCGTGCAATAAATCATCTGATTGGTAATCAGCAATTTTTTCATTTTTTGTATTTAAAGGTTTCGTTAGAGATTTAAATGTATCATCTAATAAATTGTCTGATTGATAATCATCAATTTTTCTAATAATCTTTTTCAAAGGTTTTGTTATAGGTGTAAATGTATCTTCCAATAAATTAATTTTCTCTACTTCATTTAATTTAATATTTTTTAGTTTTTCCTTTAAAATCGCCTTGTATTAACAATATCTTTTAATATTTTATTATTACTCATATCGATCTGATTTATATCTGAAATCAATCGGGCTTATATCTGATGTCGAACTGCTTTATATCTGATTGTGCACTGTTTTATATGAACTGCTTTCTATCTGCTATGGATCTGCTTTTTATCTGATTATAAACTGTTATGTATATATTTGTTAACTACTCCATATATTATTGTGAACTGCTTTTCTAACTATTCATGAAGTGATTTATATATCTTCCTTACAGTTGTATGAATTCATCAAAACCCTTCCTATATCGCCCTTTATTTATCAAATCGTCCTTATTCACAACCATGAATCCATATTTATCTTTCCAACACTCACTACATATATCCGTAAATTCTTTAAATGACATATCTCCAATAATATGATCATTATATATATGACGCAAATTCATTTCGTCCTGTTTAAATATTATTATCATATTCGCATTATCCCGAATAAGATGTTTGGGAATTTTCGTATATGTTTGACATAAATAAAAACAATCTATATTCTTATGTCTACCCATGCAAAAGTAATCTCTTATAGCCCCCTGTTTTCCACATATAACATCATCAAAGATTATTATTGAATGAGGGATAGCTTCAGTCGGGCTTAGAACTTGCTCATTTTCCGCAAATGTAAAAATATTTATTCCGTTTATTGGGTCTATCAATTTCTTTAGATAACAATATTTTGGTTGATACAAAGATTTTGAATATATGTAAATGTTTTTGAAACTAAGACCGTTGGGACTTTCTATATAACTAATCATAACATTAGTTTTACCACAATTTGAGGGACCCACAATTAATGCTCGTATTGAATTTGGTAAAAGTGTACTATGTTTAATTTTAGATTTCTTGTCTTGAGCTTCATCAGCATTTCTTATTACAATTTGCTTAGCTTGCTTTACTAGTCTCATTTTGATAACTAAATGGGTTTTGATATAAATTTCCTGTTATATAACAAAACCTAATCATTTAAATTTTTAGTGTCAATCATATTAAACGTATATTATATATGTATAATTAAAAGAAAAAATGAGTATAAACTATAGCAAAGGAGTTAAAAATAATCAGTATAATTTTGGAAGTGGTTTTGTAAACAACTTAATAAATAAATTACCTGTTGAACTGCATTTACCTGGTTATCAGTTTTGTGGACCTGGAACAAAACTTGAAAAACGTTTAGCGAGTAACAGCTTTGTCAGCACTTGGAGGTTTGGCTACAGGTGGGTCAGCTATTATTAAGGCTGTTAGTGATATAAAAAATGGAAAAGTAAAACTAGCAGAGGCTACTCGACATAATAAACTATGACGATGCTGTAGCTTATGATCAAGAAGTGTTAAATGGTAGTAAAAAATCGTCACTAGCGGAAAATATAGAATTGCTCCTCACTAACAAAACGATAGATAAAGTTTATGGTTTCAACATAGATGAAAGTGGAAAATGGCGCTATGCAAATAATGTGCTAAATTTTAATGTGGATAACTCAATTCAAATAGGGAATTTAACGTGGAAAATGACTCCAGGATTATTTGAATTATTATTTCATTCAAAACCCCTACATTACAATAAAAATGATTTAAAAAAATATAAAGAAATTTTGATAAGTACAAATGCACATAAACAACAATATCAATCAAAAGCTCAAATTAAAGGTACACGAGCGTTCAAATATTCGCATAATAAAAAATTTATTTAATACTAAAACAAATGTTTTTACGAAAGGTAGTGGATTATCGCTAAAATCTGTAAACAATCGTAAGCTTAGCTATATATATTGGGATGACCCAAATGAATTAGTTGACAGAATGCGTTTACTTATTTCATCGGAAAGTGCTGGTCATATTAATCACAGAAATGAAATAATTTCCATCATTAAAGAATTAAAAGAAGCTAACATAATATATTAAAAATGAGTTATATAAATAAATTTGGTGAAAGTTCAATTAAGCATAATCTAAATAACTCGAAGTTAAGGATATCCCAACATAATTTGGAAATCAATAACATAACAAAAGATATAGAAAAGTTATATACTACTATAAAGATTATAAAGGATCAGTTCCATGATATAAATATGAACCTCTCCAATGAAATCGAAAATAGACTAAATGAGATTGAAGCTTATATTTTTAAATGGATTAGGATAGAAGAACTTAAAAATGAATATGAGCACAATTAAATACTATTAGGAGTGATATAAAAATATTACAAGAAAACATAAAAAAAATATTGATGAAGATGTTGCACTTAGTGAAAAAGCTGTGAAGGGTCAAATATACTCTTCAAATAAAGACTTTATAAAAAATATAGAAGAAAGATTTAATAAAATTGATGATTTTATTTTTAAACGGATTGATAAAAACACTAATGTGGATGATTTGAAAAAACGAAAACTTGAATGGCCTAAAATTAAGACGGCTAAGTAAACAAAACTTTATAAGATATATATATGAACCATAAAAATCATAACAGATGTTATGCTTAATTCATTCATTCATCAGTCTTTAAAATGTCAATAACACTCACATTAAACGGAAACTATTCATATCTTGTTGCAAACTATTTTCCACCGATGGAACTAAATGAAAATTATGTTTGTGGCTTAATAAGCTTTGACACATATCATTCAATTCGGAATGTTGATGTAGAAAAATATTGGCAATCATGAAATAGAAATTCCTGTTGGATCATATGAATTAGCTGATATAGCTGAATTACTAAGAAAGAAATATCATAATCTGAATGAGAAAGGAACCCTTGACATACAAGCAAATTATAATACATTACAAACATACATCAAAAGCACAACTGATTCCATTTATTTCAATAAAAAGAACTCTATCGGCTCCTTATTGGGCTTTAGCTAAAGAGTATTAGAACCAGATATTGATCATTACTCGGATAAAACAATAGATATAACAAAAATAAATACAATAATCGTTGAATGTAATATTGTAAACGGATCATATATAAATAACATGTCTGCACATATTTTACATCAGTTTTCACTTAACGTTAGCCCTGGATATAAAATAACAGAGGCGCCATCGAATGTGATATTCAAAATTAGTTAATAGTCTTGTTTTGAAAGTCGTCGATCAAGACGCAAATTTACATTTAAAGCCTATGAGAGAATGATTATATTTAATAAAAGTGAGTTGCAAAATAAGTCCGACTTCATTCTAGCATCAACAACAACGAAATACAAATCAGAGAAGTCATCGCGCTGTGAAAGTCAATCAGAAAAGTATAAAAGAAAAATTAAAGGTATTAAGCCTGAAGTAAGTAACACTCTTAGTGAAGTTAATAAAAAGTTTTTAATAAATTTGGGATTTATATTAAAAAAATAGAGCTAATCATATAGCTATCGAGCCTGAAAAATTCTATAAAATGAGTAATATTATTAATATTTTACAAAAACCACATTTGGATAGTTCAATTATAAAAAAGGAGTATCACAGCTATACATCATATCTACAGTCATTCCAAAATAATGATGAAATTCGTATAACAATTCAAAATCAAGATTTATATGTTTTACCAAGCGAAAGTCTTCTATACATTGAAGGGCTTGCAACAAAGGAAGATTCAACAGCTTCCACATCTATACGTCTCTTAAACAATTGTATTGCACATCTGTTTTAACGAAATTCGATATGAAATCAATGGTGTAGAAATTGATCGTACACGTAATTTGGGTATTGCAACAGAATGAAAAAACTTTGTGTCGCTGAATAAGTCAGAAAGTGATAATCTAGTAAATGCAGGATGGTCGCCACTTAATAATTATGATCTTACACTTGTAGACGGTTATTTCAATTTCTGTATGCCACTAAAATTCTTACTTGGATTTGCTGAAGATTTTAATAAAATAATAGTTAATTCTAAACATGAATTGATTCTTTTGCGATCTAAAGATGATAAACAAGTTTTAAAATCTAATGTATCAACCGAAAAAACTAAGTTGTCTATTTTAAACATTTCTTGGAAAATACCACACATTCAACTTGCTGACGCTTACAAATTGCAGATGTTTAAAACAATTAACAATCGCCATCCTTTAAATATATCTTTCAGAAGTTGGGATATGTATTACTACCCGTCACTTCCAGAAAGTACAACGGTTTTATGGAATGTTAAGTTAGCCAGCGAAAACGAAAGACCACGTTTCCTACTTTTGGGTCTTCGAAACAGTGCCAACAAATTTCAACATTGTGATTTGACAGATATAAAAGTACATCTTAACTCTGATACATATCCCTATGATGATCTAAACCTAAAATTTGATAGAAATCGTTTTGCCATACTATATGATATGTATTTAAAGTTTCAATCAACTTATTATTCACGCGATCCTCAACCACTATTAACAAGAGACAATTTTAAAGCTTTGGCTTCAATAGTTGTATTGGATGTAACACATTAAAATGAATCAATCAAAACTGGACCAATCGACATACGGATTGAAATAAAAACCTTAAAAAATATTCCCGCTAATATGTCTGCTTATTGCTTAATTATACATGATAAAATATTTGAATATATCCCCCTCACAAATGAAATAAGAAAACTATTGTAGATATCAATAAATTAAAAAATGGTATAAATATCTAATCTAACATCATTAAGGTTTATTCACAAACACTTTGTCTACATATGTAGTCATTCTCATTAACAATTTATTTAAAATCATAACACATTTACGCGCTCATAAAATATTGCATTTAAACATTGAAGTAGAAAAAAATGTGTGTCCTTTAATAAAAATAGTTAATGCACCCACACACTACGACAAAAATAAGTGAAAGCAAGCATACGCATGTCTTTCGTTCTTAAGAGTTTTTCCATACAAACAAATGTTTAAATTTTACTACCTTGTCATAGAAAGATTAAAAACAACAAATGAAATAAAATAGGAAATAATGCATTATATTTTTGACCTTATTTCTTGCTCATGCATGTTTAACTTTTCAATTAATTTTGAATTGTTCTATACTTTTTCTTAAAATGCAAACCTACGCATGTCTTAAAATGAAAAATAAATATATAAAGCGAATACAATGCAAGTCTACGCATGTGCAAAAATAAATACATAATCGAGATTCATTTCACATTACCACATATGTACATTTATTGTTTTATAATATACAGATTTACAACATTACAAAACTAGTTTTGTTTATTAAAAAAAATTAGCTGTAGTTTAGTTCGAATATTGCAGAACCATTTGACGATCGTCGTCCTTTGTAAATAATTGTCCAAATTTTTTCATTCATATTGGCTAAGTAAGGATCCTCTCTGTTTAAATATTTAACCATTCTTTGAGGTAGATAAAACCATTTATTGTTCTCCAAATATGCTATGACTTTGGATCCATATTGTGTAACCTTCCACTCAAAATTTAAAATTTTTAATGGTTTATTTAAGGGAATATCATCAATTTTCGTGTACTCTGATTTTATTCCTTGGGCTATGTTAATTAACTGTTGATAGATCTAAAAGCAATCAAATAAAAACAATCATATAATATGTATAAATATTTGTATATTTTTTCTACAGCATCAAGAAAATAAATAAAAAATTTTTTATATATTATAAAACTGTATACTTACCATTTTATTTAATGCGAAAAGCTGCTTTAACTTTTGTTTAATGTGATTTCAAGTAACTGTAAAGAACAATAATAAACAAAAAAATCTGAACGTTCTTTTATATCAATTTGTGCTGGATAGTAAAACTCTTATTTTAGGTTTTAATAAAAACTACTCAAATGAGAATCTCATTGACATGGTGCGAAAAAATATCTCATTTGAATTTCTCTTTATGTTAAAAGCATACACATGGAAAAATATATGAATGCATGTGTAACAGAATGATCAGAATAACCATAAGGAGGCCAAATCTAATTAGATTCTAATTGGTGTGCCAGAATGCCAATAAATATACTACTATTATAGTTTGACAAATACATTTTATATGCCACCGCACAGTTTCTTAAGCTAGCTGATCCATATTATAGTTGGGCTTAAAAAAATGATTCGTTACATATGATTGAATCCAGGTCATGGCTGGCTAAGTAAATTTGAGAATGTGTGAGTCACACATCCAACAGATTTTGACATAACGTCGTTGTTTCTACCAATAAATTGAATGCATTTTTTTGGTGTTGTAATATGTTGTAGAATTGGTAGTACCTGTCATGATTGTACTATGATCCAGGTTCAGAGTTTTCTACTTTAAAAAAATTTTCGGAGATCAAAGGCTAACGAATTAAATATGTAAATAAAAAGAAAAATCTGAAAAAAGTGTATAGAAAAAAGGATAATAGACAAGTGCTTCTGTTCTGATGAACTAATGTAGCGTATGTTCAGTTTTGATACTTCTTACGTTTTCTTTAGCCCGTCATGCGCGAGTAACAATAAACAGCTGCGAAAACGAAATGAGAACGTAAGGGCGGGCCAACAAGAAGCATAAAATAAAAACAGTATAATTACAAAATAAGCAATGATGAAATGAGAGGAGGGGGATCACCTATTAATTTGTATTATTTATGACCAACTTCTTGATCCACACCTGACTAGTTCTGTTTAGTTGAATTGGTTTTTTTATTGAGGTGAAATCACTGACTTTGCAAAGAAAATAATTTCTTAAAATTTTAGGATTACGTGATGTAGTTCAAACTCATAAGGGTGAATAAGTTCATTGGCTTAATTTCATATTCGATAAGACTGGTTTTGTGTAATACGTATGCATGTAGATAGAAATGCAAAAGTATTCAATGTTTACTGAGAAAAAAATAAATAATTGCAGGAGGAAGACGAAGATAATGATAGTGACTAAACCAATACATTTTCATATATGGGGCTAATTCGAATGATTGGGGTAGCGATATTAAGCACCCAGGCAAAACAGACCAGTAGATTTGAAATTGTGGCCAGCCGTGTCGGAAGAATAAAAATTTTTTTTGGAAAAATTAAGACAATTGCTGATAAATTGACAAAGAAAAGGTAATCAAATGATCAATGATTTTTTGTTTGAAAATATGGATGACATTGATCCGGAGGAGATGTGGTTTCAACAGGATGGCGCTACGTGCCATACGGCGAACGCAACCATCGACTTATTGAAATCAAAATTTGGCGATAACTTGATTTCGAGAAATGGACCTGTCAATTGGCCTCCAAGGTCGTGCGATTTGACACCTCTCGATTATTTCCTGTGGGGCTACGTGAAGTCACTGGTTTATGCTGATAAACCAGCAACAATTGACGCCTTGGAGGCCAGCATTGTTCGTGTTATTCGTGACATACGGCCAGCAGTGCTCGAAAAAGTGGCCCAAAATTGGACGTCCAGAATGCGCTTCGTCAAGAACAGCCGCGGTGCCCATATGCCCGAAATCATTTTCAAATGTTAATGTCACGTATTGATCTTTCGAATAAAAAAAATTTTGATTACAATTTAATTTTTTGTGTTATTTTTTACAATTTCAAGTTCTATCGGGCTTAAAAAAACACCCTTTATATGCATTTAAATCCATTTTGGGTATTATTGTGATAATAGCTTTAGATATCTTCAACATCATCACCATAATCATCATTATCATTATAATGAACATTATCATCATGATCATAATCATCATTATCATGATCAGAATCCTCATCATCATTGTCGCCTTCTTCGGGAAGAATTAATAATTCCAAAGCCACTTGCGGTATTTTGTGTGTATTTTTTTACTCATGCTGGAAATATATGGATCTGAAGTAAGCAGAAATCTATTAAATATGTCTTTATTAGTTTTTTCCCGACTGCATTTACGCGCAAAGTATTCCCTATAGTTTTTGAAGTCTTTGTTTCTAGCCTCTTGCGCTTCCTCTGATAGCTCACCAATTGGCAAGAGGACATTGGATATTATTTCCGGTCCGTGTATAAAAAATTTATGAAGGGTAGGTGACATTTTGTACCATGGATATATTTTAACAAAATGTTTTGCAGTATTGAGTGCAAAGTCACTAAACTTTTCACTATTGACCTCGTGGCCACATGACACGACAATAAGTATTAAATGCATTCTGTTTATTAAATCTAGATCAATTTTTGTTATTTCTGAGGAAACTTCTGCATTCTTAAAAACCCTTCTCGCGGTATTGCCATAATTTGTATTGCCAAAGCCTGGTTTTGGTTGGTCAATGATCAATCCAGTTTTTTCTTTGAACTCTTTTTGAATTCTTGTTTTTGTGTCTTTAACAACTTGTTTGTCATGATCTGACCTAGCTTGCCATTTTTTAAGTGGTAATTTTTATGCCACATGAAGAAGACTCAAAAAAACCTAATCCAGCCATGGAGAATATATAAACCGAACTGAAATGTATCCTTGTTCACACTTCTGGCAATCATTTCATCAATACAGTTGAAATCTTTGCTCGTAGCACCACAAACGTAAAATTTTTGTGTGGATGTTGTTTCGGTTATAGCATTACACACTTTGCCATCAATCATCACTAACATAAGTTTGACCACGGAATCCTTCAGAGTTTCGATTTAATTTTCTACTCTTTCTTTTTCAAGTTATGAAGTACTTACGGTTTCTTACAAAAATTCAATTTTTATGGGTCTACAAAATCTAGTAGAAGGAGGTCGAGGATTTTGGTAAATTGTAGATGTTATAAATACCGCAGAATCACTAGCTTCAGATCCGTGAAATGCTTGTTTATAAGAGCTATGGCCCGAACTTCAGTCAAAGCAACACTTATAGTACAAAGTCATTTGCGATATTTCCTCTTTGTTTAATGAATCCAGTACAGAATTCTGTACATTACTAGATGCTCAGTGGTATGATCTAACAGTGCTCGCAGACTTACTTGCACTGACGTTTCAGAAATATTCATATGTTCTTGTTCTGGATAACATTTTTTCTTAGCTTCTTGGACTTTTGTATATGAAGGAAATTTATCAGGCGCGGCTTTTCTAATGATATTATATTGGTGTCGAGTTAACTTCGCTTTAACTAAAACCGAAAGTGCTTCCTCCGCACTTAATTGCTGTGCTTGTACGTTTTCTAAACTTTTTCTATATTTTGTCGCTCTTTTTGGAGATGATATTATTTCCTTAACTATTTTTGAAGCATCAGTTTTTCCAGAAGCTCTCAAGCTCATTTGTGTGGCTTGAGCCAAAACAGGTAAAGGAATATTGTCTCTTAACTCCTTCCATTTCTTTGCGCTTTTGTTTTCTTTACACTCCTCAAATGAGATATCATTGCGTCCTCGTTTTGTTAATGTTGTTGGTGGTGGAACAAAACAGATAGAAGCATCAAGCCAATTATTATAATTTTTTAAAAAAGCTTCTTCCTTTCTAACACATTTTTCCCACCGAGTCTTATATTCTGAACAGAATTAATAAATCTTTTTATAAAATGGACCATATCTGAAGGGTTGACACGTTTGATTACATCCAACCTCAGAAGCTTAAATTTATCTTTTAGTAATTGAGGTTCTGAATTTATCATAAAATTATGTAATTCCCGACGAGAAATTAAAATTGTTTTGGGACTTGTTCCTAAAATAGTAAGATGTCAATTGTTTATAATTTGCAAAATGTTATTCGTTTTCCCTTGTACCAAATAACGAGTAATGTACAATTACACAACACTTCAAATAAATAACATCACAGTAAACAGACACAACCAATACAAAATACAAATCAATATGGCAGTGCCGAGTTTTAAATACCCTCCTATACGGAGGAAGTTTAATTAAATATTTAAATTTATTTTTTACTTCAAAATATTAATATACAATAATACATTAATTATCAACAGCTTACACATAAAATTTAAACACACTCTAATTAAAATTATAAAAAATTACCCACTATAAATTAGGTAAATTTCAACAAACTCTGTAATTTTACATGAAATTTCTTAAAATTTACTTAGCTTATGCTAGAAATTATTTAGAATATGTTGAAATTTACCCAATTTATAGTAGGAATCTTTACTTGTTCTATTAAGTGCAAATTAAAACCATACTTCTATGTATTTTCACATGCTTGTGCCAAATTTTTTTATGTAGGGTACAATGAACTATAACAATTAAAAGAGATGGAAGCGTGACACGATATTTTTTAAATGCAGTGTTCGTGAGTTACATATAATTTTATCAAGAAATTTATTTATAATAACGTAAGTTATTGCCAAATTTGTGCGTTAGCTTATTTTTTAGTTTTTTTTAGCATTTAATATACATATTAGTATTTAAGCTTTAGGTTTGTTTGAACATTAAGTGTTTTCGTGATCCTTTCGAGCTCGTGAGTTAATTTTAAATTTAATAAAAGCACGAACGTATGCAAAAATTAGAATTCGGTGTAAATAAAACAGAAATTATTTTTTGTAAGTGAGCGTGAGTCAAAATTAACTCACGCAACCATCTCTGATAGAAACCAAACTCATATATAAAAATATCTTTAATACCGAAAATAAAGACAAAAGGGAGTTAAAAACAAACAAGTTGATTTGTTGTTTGTTTTTTTCAGATTAAATATTTAGCAACTGGAGTTCTTTCACAAAAATTTTAATAAGTAAAAAAGCGCGGTGCCTCTGCAAAAGTTTGGTGTGGAATATATAAGCTAAAAATATCACTTAATAAAATTTGCTGGATCGCAACAAGACATTTGTTGAAACTCTGTGTATATATCGAAAATACCCCAAATATAGAGCACTTTTTAAAAAAATATTAAAAATATTTGCAAAACATTTATCTAAAAAACATTAATGCAATTATGTAGCCAAATACCTGAAGTTGATGGTTCCATTTTAATCAAATTACTTTTAGAACGCTTAATAAGAATTATCAGCACCCAAAATATCTCAATTTTCAGTTTTAGGCACGGCACGAAAAACTTTGAAAAATTATTTGACTTTGACAGCTCACAGTCGATAGAGTAATTTACTCAAAACAAAAGTTTTTGGCAAATAGTGATGTAGAATTTAATTACCTTTCACCCAGTACCACACACGAATGTGTAGGATAAAGATCAGCTTTTGAATTAATCCTCACTTTTGGTAAATTTCAACCCTCTGTGCGTTGTCTGGTATTCTTTTATCATATATATTGTTGAATATTGCAACCATATGGCATATTAAACACGTGTAGACCTAATCTCAAATATGGTAAATAAAACGGTTTTATTACGCATTAATATGATTTTATTTATTTATGATTGCACTATTATGCGTAGAGCAATAAGAAAAATCTTGGAGGAAATTGGCATGATATTGACCTGCAAGAGCTGTGAAAACCAATTAGCAGTGACACTAGCTCAGACCAGGAATCAATTATTGTTTACTTTGATTTCGTTATTGTAAAATATCTGATAATGTACACATCTAGACGTTCAGCAAGATGTGAGTAAATTCTAGGCAGGCTTTTCCGATTATGGTGGTGATTACCAACAGCAATTATGCACTTTTTAACTCTAAGGTGAGTATATGGCCGTACCCAATAGCTAACGGAACTTTCAATACCGCGTTGGTAGCAGACACGTGGCTCTAGGGGATAACTCCCGGCCACGTATTTAATAGCAAAGAGCCTGTAAATCAATTTTGCCTGTTTTAATATTTTTTTTGTTAAATTAAAGGAGTTTTTATTTACCTGTTGCGACTACGCAATTGTATCCGAGAAGGGTGCATTTGAAATCCGTATCCAACTGGCTGAACTATGTAGCCCGTGGGAAGATTTATAAATAGGTTTTGTTTTTACCAGTTGCTTGCACTTAAACTTTATTTTGAACGTTTTTATTTTTATTTCGCAAATAAATTATGTAAATCCTTGTGGCAAAATTTCCCTTAGCTCTGTATTAATCGAGCTCTGACTATACAGTACAAAAGTTATTTTACAAATGATTTTTCGGTAGTATTTTAATAGAATAGCCGGTCGGTTTGATCGCCTAACTAACGGGATCATATATAAGAGAGGTATATACATACATATGCTACCTCTTGTGGCTTTTCTTAACCCTACGATTCATAACCGGGTACCCGTGTACCTTTTTTGACTTTAAAGTGCTGCTGTGCCTATAATTTTTGAGATATGGACATAAAACTCCGAATCATGAGAGATTTTGGCTAAACTAAGATTTAAATACGAAAAAATTCAAAATATTTTCAATATTTTCTTTAAAAAATGATTTTAAATGTTTTACCCCCATAAACACACAACCGGGGCCCCGGGTACCCTAATGCAATTCCTATGTAAATGCCTGACATGTAAATGAAAGAACGTTTTTTTGTGTTGTTTTTATTGGAAATAAATGTCTTTTTTATTTATTTTATTATATTTTATATATATTATATTATAATTCATCCGAATCACTATCGTTGTTATTGTGGCAATTGTAGCATTTAGTAATTGTTATGGCGTGCTCATCGCATATCGGCTGCAATTTTTTCTAGTTTTTCTTTTGCGCTTATTTGGAAGAAGGTTGCACATGTAGCACACGCCCGTATGTACTTTTCTGCCCCTTTGTCGTGCTGACGGAGATGTTGACGGACCTGCAGCACAAAGCACACTCTCCAACGGCCTTCCGATGATGTTGAAAATTGGCGCACGCTTTGCACATTTGAAATTCTATTTTCTATAACAGGAATGCACAGGTTTTCTGCCAGTTGACGCAGGAAATTCTTCCTGCGCGTCGTGGTGTATCGTGCAGTTGGATTATTTCCATAATATATGATGTGTGATGCAAATGCGCTCACATCAATGATGTTATAGAAAAATGCCATCGGCCATCTTCTTGTTTGTCGCTGGGTCGTGTATTCTTGGAGCGTTTGGTCCATTACGTCCACCCCACCTTTTGTTTGGTTATAAAAATTTATAATTTCTGGTTTCCCATTCTCGTCAATTTGTGCATCATCATGCATACTAGAAAGAAGGATGACCGAGTTGGACTTCCGCTGCTTATGTGAGAGCAGTGTTACGTTGTCGTAGAAGCCAAATAAACTTGAACCAACGTCTTTTTTTTGTCTTCTTTCATCTCCGCAGGGATGTAAGCTTTGTTGCGGCGGAGTGTACCCACAATGCTGAGCTTTTCTACTTTTAGTTGCCTAGCCAACGGCAGCGTCGTAAAAAAATTATCCATTGTTATATTTCGTCCGCTACCGTAGTATGGCCCAACTAAATCTCTCACCACTCTTTCGCCAACACCAACTTCACGAGCAGTTTCTTGTTTGCCAGTATATATTTGGCCATGAAGTGGATATGAGTTTTTGGCATCGCAAATCCACCATACTTTTATGCCATATTTTGCTGGCTTCGAGGGTATATATTGGGTGAATTTGGTTCTACCACGGTATGGATATAATTGTTCATCAATGGTCAAATATTCTGATGGCACATAATATCTGGCAAGATTTGCATTGAGCATTATCCAAATATCGCGAATTGGCGCCGCTTTGTCTTGACGCTGCCGCTCTACCCGTGTTCTGAGGTCGTCAAACCGCATAAAATGCAGCAAATCGAAAAACCTGTTTATTCCCATGGTGGCGCGGAATATTGGGTGAGCCTGTGACGTCCACAAATCTCTTGCGTTTTCGTCATTAGAATGATTTGTGCCAGCCATCAAAATCATTCCAATGAACGCATAAATTTCGTTGATTGTCGTGTCTTTCCACTTCAACTGACGTCTATTGGGATTCGCTTCATTGTACGCATTATATGTGGCATGCGCTTTTCTATTTGTGTGGCGCACTATTATATCCACCATTTCCACTGTGAGGTATGATTTGAAACACTGCAAAGGCGTCATATTTTCAGTAATCCGCGCTGGACCACAGCGGTCTCTGAATATATTGTGGTTTCTCACTTGTTGGCAACTACGTGGTGTTCGCTGCCATTATGTGCCGTCACGTGCAGTCATGTAGTCTGCTGGGTTTGTTGTTGGTGCATCTTCTTGCATATCATCATCTTCACTTTCATCATCAAAGAAAATTTCCTCTGGTGCGTCAATAGCAGCTGCAATTTCGTTTGCGTTGTCAACATTCAAATCTTCATTCTCTGATTCCGAAACTTCGCCAGTATAGGACACATTTCCTTCATTTTGGTCAGTAGTATGAATAAGGGGTTTCTAGATAGAAATGTGCAAAGGAAAAATGTGCATACCTTAACCCTTTAAGGGTCGATGGGGTTAAATTCGACCCCATGATATTTTGTGTTGAGGCGGCAGCGTGTTCGGTTTTGCTTAAAGTGTAGTCGTGGTGGGGGGTTCGGTTTTGCTTAAAGTGAAGTCGTGGTGGGGGGTTCGGTTTTGCTTAAAGTGAAGTCGTGATGGGGGGTTCGGTTTTGCTTAAAGTGAAGTCGTGGTGGGGGGGTTCGGTTTTGCTTAAAGTGAAGTCGTGGTGGGGGGTTCGGTTTTGCTTAAAGTGAAGTCGTGGTGGGGGGTTCGGTTTTGCTTAAAGTGAAGTCGTGGTGGATGTTATTTTTGTTGAAGTGAAGTCGTAACATTTAATGTGTTTTAGAGGGTTAATACAATATGAATTAAACTACATTAGGGCGGTTTACGAAAGTCTGTGATTTTTTTGCTAGTATTTAATAATAAAATTCATTTACTGCGGTATATATTAATCTCCCTAATACTATTTGTTATCAGTATAAAATGTTAACCACATTATTTAAAAACAAAACATTTATTTATTTTTAGTGTTAATCATATACCTACATACTTATAAAACATATGTATATTAGCAACAATTCTATATTTTTGTAGACTAAATAATTTACAATTACACATAACACTCGAATCAGCCGTAATTTGTTTCAATTTAAAACAATTTTCAAAATGAACACCATGAACTGATGAATCTACTAACTCCAAATCTTCATATAAAGGTATGATTTCTAGGAAATTTTCCATATATCTGATGAGATCTCCCGGAATATATCCTCTATAATAGTTTAGAAAATTTTCCACTTCAACTCTCATGGTCTGATGATTATACAAAGAATCAACCAAAGTTTCATTTTCAGTTCCTATTCGATTCATTGTACATAATATTGCTATTCAACTCAAGTATTTATAATAAACTAATACATTACAATCAAGTGTAGGAGTAATTATAATGTTTTTACTATCTAACAAAAAAAATAACATAATAACAAATATTTTTTATTAATTTTTTTTTTACTTAAATTTTTTATTAATTTGTTTTTAAATTTGATGTATTAGAAGGAAATATTAATAATAGTTAATTTTTTTAATTTTAATAATATTCGATTAAAAAATTCAAAAAATAATTTCGGCTTCCGTTTTATGAGTGTCGTCGACGACATTTAAGATTCATGTTGTTTCTTTAGTGTATCTTGAGCTAGAACAATAACAAAAAAAAATAATATTTAGATTTAATAATAATAAAATAAATAAAAAAACTATTTACCAAAAATTGCCTGTTGCAGCTGCATGTATATTCAGTTCGTAATATTTATTGCTGCTGCTACCTTTGCTACCTTTTCTATATTTAGTAAGATAGTAGGTATTGCGCTGGAATTCTTCTATACTATCATCGTCTAGAGTTTCGTTGAATATACCAGGTAGGTATATGTATTTGGTGTTTTCCACCAAACAACGTACTTTTTCCCCATAAGGCGTCTGGACACGCTCCATTTTTGAAATTTTATATTTATATTCAAAAAGCATCTCCTTTATGGGGAGAATGCTTTTTGTTTGGTTTTTTTTGAAAATTGATTTTAGGTGTGCTTCCATTTCTGTACTTAACTTGAATAGTAATTAAAGAAAAACTAGATGGGGGGTGGGTTTTTATATAAAATTATGAGAAGTAATTTTATAGCTTATCATTCTTTTCAATAAAATTTTAAAACAATGTTTCTGATGCGGTTTGTCCGTTGTTTATAAAGTTTCTATTTAATTAAAAGGTGTGAGAAAATTTTAAAAAGTTTCTGTTGCGGTTTTTCCGCGGTTTGTCCGTTGTTTATAAAGTTTCTATTTAATTAAAAGGCGTGAGAAAATTTTAAAAAGTTTCTGTTGCGGTTTTTCCGTTTTTTTTATAAAGTTTCTATTTAATCAAATGTGAAAGAAATTTTAATGTATGCAGAGTTTTGTTGATATATATATATATATAAATATATATGATTTTAATTTTAAAAGGTTTCTGTTTAAAATGTTTCTTCTATTTCATCATCATCATCGTCATCTTCTTCGTCTTCAGTACTGTCATACAAGTTGTTGTAGAATACATATTGCTTCTTCTTTTTAATGATTAGAGTATATAATCCATTCACTTCTTTAACTTTCTTTAAAGTGTGTGGATTTGCGTTTAGATAATCCATCTGATTTTTAGTAATAATCAGAAATCGTTTAGGTAAATAAATATGATATTCTTTATTTACAAGACATCTTATACTTTCACCATATTTTGTATCTACTCGTTCTATCTTGTTGATTTCATATGCAGTATTTTCCTCCATATCCTTTAAAGGTAAGTATATAATATTAGGATTTTGAAACAATTTTCTTAAACTTGCTCTCATTATTTTGCTTTTAACTTTTCACCGTAAAACGAATTTTCAAACTGATTCTTTATATTCAATAATTGTTACTATAAGGTGTTTTTAGATATTTTAATAACTTCTTATCAATTGCGGTTAAGCATAAATATTAAAAAAGTATACGTATGTATGTAATAATATATAAACAGCTGGTGTTTTAATCTTATTGTATCCAAGTTTGTGTTATATATATATATACGTTATTTATAATGAGAGATTTAGTTGAATTAAAAACTTTGTTAAATATGTATTGGGGTCAATTTTTAAAAACTGGTGATAAATATTGTACTTGTCATGCACAGTGGAAAACTTTTCAAATAATAAATGCAGTAGTTTTGGATATTATAATGCAGGTGTTCCTAACCGCAGAAGGAGGGACAAGAACTCAAATTTTTTCTCTTAATAGAGAACAAGAAATGTCAACAAATATTCCAATATTTCATTTTAGTCACAATCAACATATAAAAATTGAGGTTATCGGTGGTATGATATCACTAGTTGGAACAGTCTATGAGGGTGGTTTTAAAGATATAAATGTACACTCATACAAACCATCGTGCGTTTATAGTGAAATAGAGGCTATTGTTTTCAGAGATACAAATAAACTATATAATAGTAAGACTGATATCCACTCATTGAATAAAAATCAACAAAAAACTCTTCTCCTTCAAAAAATAGTTAATGATAGTAAAGTTAAGAAAGGTGG
Source organism: Gymnocheta viridis (assembly GCA_956483585.1). Lineage (NCBI taxonomy): Eukaryota > Metazoa > Arthropoda > Insecta > Diptera > Tachinidae > Gymnocheta > Gymnocheta viridis. The sequence goes on from CATQFJ010000120.1 coordinate 47,714, forward strand.
TAGTAACGTTGGTGGCGACTCAGTTGATAAATCATTTGAATACGACGATTATTAAATTAGTATATAAATATGAGAAACAATTCTTATCATCTCATTTAAAAATATATCGCTAACTTAAGAACACGTCTATTAAAAAGAAAAACTAAAATGAAAAATATTTTTATCATATTTTTTTCATATATCTATATCATACAAGTGTTTTCAGCTTCATTACCTATTGATTTGAGTGAAAATGAACTTAAAAATACAGAATTTGCTATAAAATTACCGAATAATGATACTGTGAGCATACAACTAAATTTCAAACTTTTAAAGTATAGTAATGATTTAAATAAAAACATCGAGTTAACAACAAAAGCAGAAAATAAATCAAACGAAGAACAAGAAGACTCCTCACCACCACCTATAAATCAATCTTTTACTGTTGAACAAGCTATTGAAACATTTAGGCAAGATTTAGTAAAAAAAGAAAAAAATATTGCAGGAATAATTGAAAGTTCGGCTCCATTTTATAGACATTTTCAACTTCAATACAAAGATAATATAAAATTGAGAATCCGTTGTACATATGACAGCAATTACTTGAAACGTCGATTAAATATTTCATGCTTCGAATACCGTCAAGTTGAATACGAGAGAATTTTAAGTAATGGTGAAATTGAGGTGGCTTCTGAGGATGATACAACGTACCGATCCGATGTTACATTAATCAACATTCAAGATTACACACATGATTTGGATATGGAAATAATATAAATTAGCTGATATGATGAAATACATTCACTACTACTTAATATAAACTTTGTTGTTGATGTGTTAAGAAGTTTTATTTAACATAAATAAAAAAATTAAAATAAGAAAAATAATGAATAATCAGTTTTGTTCGAAAATTTTACATGACTTCTTGAATGAAGAAAGGTTTTTGTGGTATGAACATGAGATTATTTTGAAGAAATTAAAAACTCAATTCGATGAATATGCATTTTATAAGAAAAGTAAATCAAAATTTGGATATCATTACACCAATTGTGTGTGGTTCAACAATGAAACAACTTGTGGACCTGATACCTGTAAATGTTCCCTTATCGATAAAAGTTGGGAACAAGCATTATGTATAATGAATTTTTATAATAATTTAAAAATATAGACTTTATAAACAGTTCTACAGTCGTCGTTGTGACTTGATTAGTATTACACAATGTCTGAGGACAGAATATTAGTTGTAGATGTACAAGGGTTTTATCTCAACAATAAATTCATTGAAAAAGAACTGAGTATTTCAATTAACGATATACAAGTACAAACATTTATTATTAAACCACCTTTTCCATATTCATTGTTGACAACAAAAGAAAAAGATTCAATTAATTGGCTTTATAATCATCATCATGGATTAAAATGGAAAGATTGCGATTCAACCTTAACAAATATTATGGAATATTATATTGCGCATGTTAAAGATAAAAATTTTATTTATTATGCTAAAGGATTAGAAAAAATTAAGTGGATTAAAAATATTTTTAAGGATAAAATTAATTTTTATAACCTAGATGATCTAAATTGTCCAAATTTAAAAACATTATATCAAAATGATAAATCTGTAAATGTTTGTTGTTATCATAGAAAATATTGTATATGTGCTCAAAAAAATGTAATACTCTTAAGAAAGTTTATTAAATCAAATATTAATAAAGAAAACATAAAATTATAAAAGACATTTTTTTATTTATTATTTAACACTTAAATCAGATAAAATAATCATCAAACATCAGTTCATTCTGAATACTTGAAATGTCAATAACAATATCTTTAATCGGAAACACTTCAACTCTGGTTGGAGAATATTTTCCTCCAATTGAACTCTCTACAAAATATGTTTGTGGACTTATTGATTTTGTAACATTCAATTCCATACCCAATGTAGATGTTCACAACAATTTGTTTCATATAGGAAATCATATTATTACTATTCCGGTTGGTTCATATGAACTTGAGGATATTGATTTTTTCTTAAACTCAAGCTTAAACGATATTGATGAACCAATTTATCTAAAAATTGAAGCTAACAATAACACACTTAAAACTGAAATAACCTCATCAATGGATATAGATTTTTCACAACCAAACAGTATAGGAAAGTTGCTCGGATTTAGCAAAAGAAAATTAGAAGTAAATTCAACTGAATATTATAACACTGATCAAAATCTTCAAAATGATAAATCTTTGGAAGTGGTGATTGTAGATATTAATCAATTGAATACTACAGGGTTATCTGAATCTGACTTACCTACACATATTACGAATGTTAATACAATACGCATTGAAAGCAACTTAACAACCGGATCATTTATTAATAATACTTCGAATCATGCTATTCATGAATTTCCTCTTGATGTTCCTCCAGGATATAAAATAAACGAAAAACCTCGAAATGTTATTTATTTCCCGTCAACTGTCAACAAATAAACAACATAACGATTAGAATCTTAAATCAAGACGGTGAACTTATAAATTTTAGAGGAGAAAAAATCTCTCTTAGACTCCACTTCAAACCAGAATAATGATCATTTACAATAAAAACATAGTGCAAAGAGGATTTCCATTCAATCCCTCATCAACTCACATTCTAGAAAGTATAAAAAATAAAAAACTGTTGTCCTCATATAATACAGAATACTTAAAATCATTAGGATTTAATCTTCAACCATGAATGAAATACTAAATGTCCTTCAAAAACCTATATATGATGAGAGTATTGTAAAAAGAGAATATCATAGTTACTCTCCATATCTAAAATCATTTAACAACAATGATGAAATTCGTATACCAATTCAAAATCAGGATCTCTTTGTCTTACCAAGTGAGAGTATGATTTACATTCATGGTTTTATAGTAAAGAAGGAAGCAACCAAAGAGGTTCCAGCTATAGATGTGAAATTTAAAAACAACTTTGTTTCATATTTGTTTGATGAAATTCGTTATGAAATTAATGGTTTTGAAGGTGATCGTACACGTAAACTTGGAATTTCATCCACCATGAAAAATTTTGTATCATTGAATAAGGCTGAAAGTGCTACACTAAAAAACGCTGGTTGGTGTCTTAACGAAACTTTTGTTTTAGAAAAAAGTCATTTTAGCTGTTGTATACCTCTGAAAATGTTGCTGGGTTTTGCTGAAGATTATAACAAAATACTATTAAATTCGAAACATGAGCTCATTCTTCAACGTTCTACATCCGATGAGAGATCATATTATTCTACAAATGCAACTGATCAGTTGAAATTAACAATTCTGGATATAACATGGAAAATGCCGCATATTCAACTATCGGACTTTGCAAAATTGGAAATGTTTAAGATAATCAACAGCAAAAATTCTATACCAATTGCATTTCGTAGTTGGGATTGTCATGTAAATCCTGCACTACCAACGAATACAAAGGTTTTATGGAATGTGAAGCTTTCTCCACAAAACGAAAGACCACGATTTCTTATAATTGGTTTACAAAAAGAGAAAAGTAAAGAACAAGGAAATATATTTGACCATTGTAATATCTCTAATTTAAAAGTATATCTAAACTCAGAGTCATATCCATATGATGATTTAAATAATCGTTTCGAAATGGGTCAGTATTCTGTTCTATATAATATGTATGCAAAATTTCAACAAAGCTTTTACATGCGAGAACCTGAACCATTGCTGGATGTTAATGATTACAAGTCTTACGCACCGCTTATTGTTGTTGATGTTTCACATCAAAATGAGACTGTTAAAATTGGACCTATTGATGTACGAATTGAATTTGATACTGAAGCAAACAAACCAATTCCAGAAAAAACATCAGCATACTGTTTAGTTATTCATGATCGCTTAATCGAATACTCACCTCTAACAAGCGAAATTAGAAAAATTATTTAATTATAATATTTCTTTTAAAATTTTTAATAAATGAAAAAAAAATGTTTATATATATATATATAAATAAAACAAGATCTTTTTAATTCTTAATCGATGTATTTTATTAAAACATTTATAGTTTCTTTTTAGTTTAGCTTCGAAAACAAAAATTTTAAACATAAATGACCACAATTTATTGTATTAAAATTTTGATATCTATCATAATTATAGCTAATGTTTTTTCCTAAATATTTTATTAATTGTTTTGGTGGTTGCAAATTGCCAAAGCTATCAAAATATTCGATTTGATTGTTGTTTTTCCAGTATGCTACCCAATGTGTGCCAGGTCCCTTTGAAGTATCCAGATTGATTATTCCACATTCTTTTTTAAATGGTTTGCTTGGAAGAGTGTTGCACATAAACACACCTCTAAAATTTGGAATATGTTTTGCATATTTTCTCAAGTCTACATCAGAAAGGGCTCATTTAGGTAGCTTCATTAAAAATTTTGTTGATAAGGCTTTAAATATAATCCAAAACCTTTTTTATATGGTTTTAAGAACATGCCTTTTCCCATCGCAATGGCTTCCATTGTATTATTGTGTCGTTTTGCTTCAGTCAGCTGTTCCTTTCCATTTTTAACTGCATTGATTGCTTTTGTAATACCAGATACACCACCAGCTAAACCACCAAGTGCACCCAGTGCAGCAAATATAGGGGCAAGTGGAAGAAAACCTCCAGATTTTGGTAGCGGTATTATTCGAGGTGTTTTTATTAACGATTTTTTCTTCCCCTTGAAAATATTGTTTACAACTTTTCGTGAAATCTTTATAGCATCTTTCAAGTTTTCACTTTTCTTTATATTCTTTCTTGCACTTTTCAATGCATGTGTAAATAGTTTGTGGGTATTTACTGGAGACGACTTTTTAGTTTTACTAATAACGTTACCCATACCGAATTTTGTTTTTGCTTTCATTGTAGTAGCAACAAACCAAGCGTTTGATTTTTCACCCAAACTACTATCGCTTGCTTTGACCCTTTGCCAAGCCTTTTCAGTTAAAATTCTATCAGCAATATGTCTTTTCTCTAAATCTTTATTGTTTGAGTATGCTATATCGTGCTCTCTGCAAGCAGTATCCAATGGATTGATTCCTTGATCACCTCTAGCTAAACGTTTCTTTAATTTTGTACCAGGTCCGCAAAATTAATAACCGGGTAGATGAAGTTCAATGGGAAGTTTATTAATTATTTTATTTAGAAAACCTTTACCAATGAAGGATGGATGGCGACTGAATAACTTTTTATAAATGATAGTTATATCTATTGATACTTTATCGATTAAAGATTGAAATTAAATTGATTGAAAACAAATAAAAGAGACTGGTTTATATATTATGTTATCATTAGATTTCAGAATGCGTTTTTTTAAACAACATAAAAGGATTGATGTAAAGAATATCGAATCAAAGTTCGATTCATCAAATAAAATTCGTCATAGTTCATTACTACCGAATTCTATTCGAGCTCTTATTGTGGGTCCATCAAATTGCGGAAAAACAAATGTTATGATCAGTCTTATTGAAAGTCCTCATGGATTGAAATTTAAAAATATTTACTTATATTCAAAGTCAACACAACAACCGAAATATAAGTACTTAGAAAGTCTAATTAAACCCATTAAGGAGATAAATTTTTCATCATTTTCTAATAATGATGATGTTCTATCCCCAGACGAAGTTAAACCGAATTCAATATTTATATTCGATGATATAGCTTGTGAGAAACAAAATCATGTACGTTCTTACTTCTGTATGGGTCGTCATAAAGATATTGATAGTTTTTATTTATGTCAAACTTATACACGTATACCAAAACACTTGATTCGCGATAATGCAAATATGATTATACTTTTTAAACAGGATGTAATGAATATTAAGCATATTTACAATGATCATGTTGGTTCTGATATGACTTTAAAAACATTTCATAAGTTATGTGCCGAGTGTTGGAAAGAAAAATATGGTTTTCTAGTTATTAACAAAGATGATTCTATGAATAATGGTCGATATAGAAAAGGTTTCGATATATTTATAAATCTATAAAAGAAATATTACAGATATTTTAAAATCAGTACAAGATTAATTATTAAACTAATAGCTTCTCAACTGCTAAACTGATCTGTTTTGGATCTGTTTCTAATTCAATCTATAAATATGAACACAAATCTAGTTAAAACTCGAAATATTTTAAAAAAGAAATATAAGAATATTTTGCTTGGAGAAATTGCAAATGATGAATTGTTGGAAAAGACATTTAAACCAATATCAAAACCATTAAAAGAATTAGTTCAATCAACTAATAATAATAATAATAATAACTCCATTATAAAACATGAAAAATATCCGGATGACTCTTTTAAACATGATCTTGAGAATAATAAAGTTGCCTTCAGTACACCATATAAAAAGAGTAAGCTTGATTATAACACGTTTTCTCCAAACTTTAATAACAAGAAAATCGAGGAAAGTTCAAACACGTTTCAATCATTTGATGATGAAAATGATCATGATGACTATGATGATGATGATGATGATGATAATAATGATAATGTTGATAATGAGGATGATAACAATGATGATGATAACACCATTACAATACATCCCAATCAAAGTATTCAATATAATTTATCAAAAGTTAACTTAAATATATATGATAAAACCTATGGTCCTCATAAGGATAAAAATCAAATATGGAGACTGGGTAATGAACCCATCACTTTCAATTCAACCAATATTACTGTAGGTAATTTAAAATGGCCCTTCACATCAGGCTTATATGAATTGTTAGTTTATAAGAAACCAATCAGTTATAATAAAACAGATTTAAATAATTATAAACAAATATTGGAGTTGACTAATGTCCATAAACGAAATAACAGTATTAATGGTCAAATTAAAGGAAATCGTTCAATTAAATATACAACGATTATTAAAAACCTATTTAAACAACAACAGAAAATTCATAAGGGAAAAGGTTTAATGAAATTGAATAGAAAAAAGCATAATTATGTTTATTGGGATGATCCTAATGAATTGGTTGATAGATTGCGTCTTTTGATTTCATCAACAACAGCTGGTCACTCAAATCATAATAATGAAATTGTATCAATTATTGAGGAATTGAGAGAAGCAAAAATTATTATATAAATAGACTTAAAAATGTTTAACAATTCATATTCATAAAATGCCTATCGATAAGTTTGGACATTATATTGAAAAATCTGTAAGATACCAAAATCAACATTTCAAGATTCATTTGGATAGTGATCGTAATTTCAACTTTAACTTGCGGAGAATAAAAAATATTGCTAGTCCTGTATTGGAAAACGATGCTGTAAACAAAATTTACATGAAAAGTTATTTAAGTGAAATAAAGAAACAACTGGATACAATGTATATGGAGAGAATTAAGGAAATGGAGGATCGTTTTAACGAAATAATACGACAACAAAACGTGTTGACTACAGAAAAATTTGATAATGTAGAAACACGTTTAAGTAAATTAATACATGATCAAAGTATAATACTAAATAATCTCAATCAATCACTAAAAGAAATGAGATCATTATTTAATTACAAAATTGATTCAGTTGAAGAACGTCTAAATGAAAAACGAAGCTCATTACAAACCGTTTAAACATAGATATATATAAATCGTTTTTGATTTAAATTCAATATCAGCAGCATTTAAATTGATGTAATCTAAGATAGATGTTAGAAATGGAGCGACAAGAAGTGGTTCAGGAGCTTCATAAACAAGCACGCAGAAATTTCATTCGACGTCGAGTGGTACACAAGGGAATTGATGATCTTTGGCAAGCAGATCTTGTTGAAATGGGTGTTTACTCAAAATATAACAAAGGCTATAGATTTATTTTAACAGTTATAGATACATTTTCAAAGTTTGCTTGGGCTGTACCCGTAAAATCGAAAGGTAGTGAAGATATTACCAATGCTATGAAATCTATTTTTTCACTAAAGAGATTTCCAAAAAACTTACAAACTGATAATGGTAAAGAGTTCTATAATAAAATATTTCAAAACCTGATGAAAAAACATAATATCAATCACTATTCTACATATAGTATCATGAAAGCGTCTATTGTAGAACGATTTAATAGAACTCTAAAAGGAATGATGTGGAAAAAGTTTAGTCTACAAGGAAATTATCAATGGATACATATATGTAAGGATTTAATTAATGAATATAATAATAAAAAACATAGAACAATTGGAATGAAGCCAAATGCTGTTAACATAGAAAATGAAAGTTCTATATTAAAACAAGCCTATAATCATCCCAAAATATATAAATTTGGTAAACTAAAAGTTGGAGATCACGTTCGAATCAGCAAATATAAACATATTTTTGCAAAAGGATATACTCCAAACTGGACAACTGAAATTTTTAAAATTCGTACTTTACAGAACACAAACCCCATTACTTATTTATTGGAAGACTATCAAAGGAATCCGATTGTTGGTGGATTCTATGAAAATGAACTATTAAAGACACATTTTCCAAATACATACTTGATTGAAAATGTTATTAAAACTAAGGTGCACCAGGCGTACGTAAAATGGTTGGGATTTTCCAATCAACATAATTCTTGGATCAATAAAGATGAACTTCAATAATATTATATATACTTCAATATGAGATTTATTTTTATTATATTATAAAATTCTCAAAAAAATAAAATAATATATAAAAAAGTTTTGTTTTGATTTTTTTTATTTCTAAACGATTAAATTTTATATCAACTTAGTTGAGTAAGGTTAAGAACAAGCACGATTAAATTTTATTCACACAAAAACAAATTGTGGTTACTTGTGTTTAAAATTCCTATTCAATAGATAACTATAGTTTAAAATAAAAACAAACTAAAATATTTTAATGATATTCTTTATTTATTTATTTATTTATTGTTTTTTCACGTTGTATATATTCACTTATAATCTAAAATCACTTAATACTATTGTACAATATTATCACTTGAAGATGATGTTAATACATTTTCATTGGGATATGATGATGATGATGATGGTTGTTGACTATTTATTGCATAATGTCCCCATGCATATGTATTAATACTATTATCTCTAATAAATCGCTTATCATCTAAATAACTTAATGCTAATTTACTAATGTGTTGAGTATATATTTCATGAATCTTTGATCTAAATACATACATAGAATCATAGTACATTTTTTTTTTCAAATAAACATTTTCTAAAGTCATTAATCGTTAGTCTATTGGTTACGCATTTTTTAACTCCTTTAATTTTTTTAATTTCTTTTTCCTCTTCATCAATTTTAATTGAATACATTTTAGCGCGTAAACCAATGAACTCTTTAATTATTTTACCATTACATTCATCCTTCATCATTCCTAAAACCTTTTTGTTTAACAAGGGTATATTAAAAACATTATCTTTCGGATAAGCAGACGTATCAAACTGTAAGATGATATCATCTAGAATATCCTTATATAGATCATATGAAATTTGGCTTAGCTATAAGAGCTCTAGCTCCCAACCTCTTACCTCTACTCTCCCATGAACAAACTATTTTAACATCTTTTCTCTTAGCTACATTTTCCATTGTTTTACCGTATACCGCATTATTTAAAAGTTTAAAAAATTTTTTTTCAAATTCATTTTCGGCATTGGTTCTATGATCATTATTTAAATCAATATACCTTTTCAACCAATCCGACTGATTGAATTTAAGAATTCTATGAATTTTCTTTAGAATAAGACCATGTTTAATACATTGTTTAAGATTTCTATAGTGTATTACATATTTTGTTTTATCATTTAAATCCGTTATTAATTTAGACTGTTTCATATGTTCATTTTTTTTATTTTCTGCACAAAATGGGAAATCATTGTGATGATCGTGTATGGTGGATGGATATTCTAAATCCACTTCCAATATATACCCTAATGGTGAATCATCTTCCACAGCATTAAAATTAAAATTTTCAATGTTTTCAACCCATTCAAAATTTTTATAAGGAAGGTACTGCGACATGACATAACCGTATAAATTGTTTACATCTAAATAAATAAGATAATTCGATTCTTTAGTAGAATCATAATCGCTTACATATTTATTGTTAGCTACAGAATGTCGTTTACAACATTGAACAATTCCTCCCCTAATACCACGTGTAACAAAATTATACATGTTAATGTCAGTTAATAGTTCTAACTCTATTCTTGTTTTTTTCAACATTGCATCCCAAGATAATCTAGGAACAGTATAATATTGGCATGGATCTAAATTATAAATGTTTTTGCAAACTTTACGGAAATTTTCAAAAACATCACATAGTAATAAAACATCTACTTTCAAGTATAATAGTAAATAGTCCAAGAGAGTCGTACATCTAAATGTATTCCATACCTTTTCAGCATGTTTATAATTATCTTCACTACACGCTTCATCAGTTAGTTTATTAAAGAAGAGACAACGAGGTGGTAATTGTGTTTCCATGAGACGATTCTTTGAATCCAAATAATCATAGGGAAAGACACCTTTACGTTTCATTAAATCAAATTCATTATCATTTAAACAAACCGATTTTATAGTTTTCAAATCATCATCAGACAAGAAACCTGCAAGTTGATCTAAACTTGATGCCATAAAACGATATGAATCGAGAAAACGTAGCTCAATAGTATCTTTTTCACTCACCCTAATTCTCTTCGATACGGATACATATAATTCCTTATTTAAAGGAATGATTTTTATATCACCTGCTACTGATGAAAGTTCTCTTATAAATAAATGACAATCATATGCCGAAAGGTTGTGAAAAAATATAGGGATAAAATTTCCAATTTGATACTCTAAGTTACATATATTATGTGCAGGACCTCTATAATCACCTGTTAGATGACAATGGTCAGTTACTTTATCTCCAATAGATATGATTTCACCGCATATATGACAATTCATATCTTCATCTTGTCTTTTTTGTTGTATAAACGTTAAAGGTTTCATTGGTATTACTACACTCAAATAGTTACTATAAATATATAATGCGTCCTCGACTAAACTTTTAAAAAAATGTGTTGATGCATTTTCACCACTATAAATTCTATGTATATCTAAACTAGAATTATAGGAACATTTAATATAATAACTAAATGCAAATGGAATATGCTTTTGTACTGAATTAATATTAGCTGAGTTTTGAATATCAACTGATTCCAGAATACATTCGAAATCTGCATAAACTACAAACGGAACATCTAGTTGGTTTTTATGATTCTTAAATCTAAGTATAGAATTTTTATCGGTTGGCATTATAGTTACAATTTTGTTGCATTCCTCCTTATGTTTCTTTAAAGATGATTCTTTGTAAAAGTGTATGAGGCATGTATTACAAATATACACCTTATTTTTATGTTTTGTAAATTGACTTCTTAATAATCTATAATTAAAGAAATATAAAAGGAAACATTTTTTTTAATTAGTTTAATTTCACTTTGAGTATAAATTTAAATAACGATAAACATACCTTGATATATTTTTTATCCAGACATAATGGAATCGTTCTTCATCTTCCATCAATAATAAATTTATATGTTTACTTTTTTCTTCTTGAGAGAAATAATATGGTCCCACAACATTATAAACTTCTAAATACGTATCTTTTTCAAGTATAGATGTTTTCTTCTTCTTTTCAAAAGATCTTTCCAGACCAAAGACATTTATGCTTATTCCCGGGTTGTTGTCTTCAAACTGCTGTATTTTGTTGACAGATAGCGGGAAATTTAAATTTTTAAAATTTAATAATATATTATTTTCCATGATGATTATAATATCATCTTGAATGTTGGTTATGTTATACGAAGAACAAATTACACTATTATTTTCTATTGGATATAGCGCTGATATTATAGCCCACTTAAAACAGTATACGTCATTGTTTTGTATATTAACACAAGCTTTTTTTTTTTTGATATGTATGTTGGTAAAGAAATATACTGTGAACCTTTTATACATGCATATTTATTAATATTAACATCAAGGTGATTAATTTTTGTTAACGCAAAACCACTATCACGTTCTTGGAACTCATCCATTTTTTGCATAATTATTTCACATTTATTTGCATAAAATCTTTCAATATCATTCATATGGTTAGTTAAAGACAAAATATACATTTTTGTTTGATGTAGTATTATGGTAATTATGGGTTCTTCATCGTCTTTCATCTTCATATATTCACAGAGTAATTCGAAATTAAATTTTAAACTTGTATGTTTTTGTAGATGATCTTTCAAAACACATGCTACATTATCCTTTATGTTATTGAAAAACAATTCGGGATTTAGATTATCCATATTGCTGTTTTTAAACCGAAATGTAGTAATACGGTTTTTGAAACAAGCATCTAAACACTTTATATTATTGATTTCATCAACAATTTTTAAACAATTATCTTTATGTTTGTTTGTGCGTTGATGATATATCCACAGTTTCCTTACTACATCTTCTTTACACTCCTTACAGTGTATAATTTCTTTCTTTTGATTATTTTGATGCTCTATTAAGTGGATATGTTTAAGATAATCTTGCTTACTTGAAAAATTAATGTTGCAAGTCGTACACCTTAATGAATAACCTTGATGATGATGCATCCTGATATGTCTATTTAATGAAAAGTTGCGGCTGTACACTTTTCCACAGATATCACAAATAAAGTTACCACCCATTTTAATTTGATTTATTTTATTAATTTTTTTTTTGTGAATAAATAACTAAAAGTATAATCACACCTTAGAGTTTAGTACAACAATGAATATATTTTATTAATTTGATTTCATTTTATTACCACTACACTTAATTAAATAATGTGGTTAACATTTTATACTGATAACAAATAGTATTAGGGAGATTAATATATACCGCAGTAAATGAATTTTATTTATTAAATACTAGCAAAAAAATCACAGACTTTCGTAAACCGCCCTAATGTAGTTTAATTCATATTGTATTAACCCTCTAAAACACATTAAATGTTACGACTTCACTTCAACAAAAATAACATCCACCACGACTTCACTTTAAGCAAAACCGAACCCCCCACCACGACTTCACTTTAAGCAAAACCGAACCCCCCACCACGACTTCACTTTAAGCAAAACCGAACCCCCCCACCACGACTTCACTTTAAGCAAAACCGAACCCCCCACCACGACTTCACTTTAAGCAAAACCGAACCCCCCCACCACGACTTCACTTTAAGCAAAACCGAACCCCCCACCACGACTTCACTTTAAGCAAAACCGAACCCCCCACCACGACTTCACTTTAAGCAAAACCGAACCCCCCACCGAACACGCTGCCGCCTCAACACAAAATATCATGGGGTCGAATTTAACCACTTCAAGGTCCTCATCTTGAGTCGCTTCCTCAAATAAACGTTGAATATATGTGCTTCTTGCTTCATCACTCAAATTCCAGTATTCCCTTGTAGACAAATATCGGTCGTTGCGGCTCATTTTTCACCAACTTCACTGTTCAAATATTCAACACAGACTGGCGAAGCAAATGAAATATTTCAATTTTACGAAACAAATGAACATCTGCTATCTAATTCAAAAGCAATTAAGCAAGTAGGTACCGAAAATAAGCAAAATAAGCAAATAAACAACCCTTACATTAAACCAGTTTCTGCCTACTTGTGTCGCTTTAGGTACTTATATACGAACAGAAACCAGTTTTTTTTCCAAATATCAAATTTGTACAGTTGAGAACGCAAAATATAATCAACAACAAAAATATTTACAGGAAAATATTATTTTATTTCAATAAACGCAAAACAACCTACTTCGGGTACCCGGGTACCTTGTTATGAAATTAAAGGAGTTTTGCTGGTTATGAATCGTACGGTTAAACGAGCTGAGTAGTAAAATTTGTAATTTGGAAAATTTTATTTAAATGAGTATTCAAGCTGCGATAAGTGCAATAATTATTAACAATGGTAGTGATGGTAGAGTGGCTTGCTAAAATTTTGCACACAGATTTTCGTCACATGGTTACAGAGACCTTTCCCAAGCTCATAAAAATTTAATAAAATACACTTATCTACTAGAATAGGTAAAAATGGTATCTACCAAAGAGCAGAAACTGATAGTGAATAGATGTTGTCAAACAATTGTTTTATAATTGCGGTTTCATCTTACCCTGTAAGTCATTGAATTGTTCCCCTTTCAAAGGATTATGGAAACCTTACCGAAGTTCATAACAAATTTAATAAAATCCACTTACACACTAGAATAGTGACAAGAAATAGTTTCGGTCAACTAAGAAAGCGGCTATTAAATTTAGTGAACAAATAAATATATCCACTTTACTAAATATTATTGTGAATGCGTGTTGCATAATATACTTTTAACAAATAATTAGTAAATTTATTATTCAAGATGTCTGTCTTATTGTTGAGGGGTTTCAGCTAGTCTATATACATGCATTTCATTGGTGCTTTTGACTAAGTTTCAAAGCCTACTCTACTCATATTTTTGTAATTTTAGAATTTTTCATTCGTTTATTAAAAGTTTTTGAGTTTCGAAAGTTTTCAAAAATAGGGTTGGTTTAAGGTATACTAATGATTTGTCGTATGAATTGCTTGTATATATACCAAATATCTTCACGCTAGGCTATCTTAATTTATTTGACATCTAATATTTTTTGCTAACAACGCACAAACAAAAATATTGTTCAACACTCACAATACACACACATTTTTAAGCTTGCTCTCTTTGTGAGGACCACAGATATTATAGTCTAGCTAGAATTCCTCAACAAACAAAACTTTTTGAAATTCCTTAACAAGTAATGATTTGTATGGCAGTGTATATATTTTAGATGAGGATGAACTATATCTTAGTACATCAAGATAACATTTTCCAGATGGTTGACAGAAAATTTATTTAACTAAACAAAATATAATCTAAATAAGTTACTACTTTATGAACATTGAACCATTTTTAATTTTGGTGATTATTTTACTGATTTTAGTAAGTAATGGAATATTTTAATTCAAAGGTTACTCAACTTGTTTGTATAAATAATCTAAAAAAAGGACCAATGTAGTTTTATTCATAAAAAATTACATCCTTATAAACTGGATCTTATAGTAACTAGTAGTAGAAGGGTAATGTCCGAAATAGGCATGCGCGACTGCGCTGCGAGCAGAATATGGGTAGAGAAAAGGCGCTAATTTGGCTCGCGGCAGAGAAAAAGTGCTAATATGATTGTTTTGAGTACGTGAGTGTGCATGATGTTTTCAGTTTTGTATGGATTGGCGTCTCGTTATCAGTTGTGTACGTGGCTATGTGTTTGCTTGACTGTGTAGTGTGTGCGTGTGCGTACGTGGATATGGCTTTGCTTAACTGTGTTGTGTGTGTTGTTTACTTGACTATGTACATTGCTATGTACTCTGTAATTTTACATGAAATTTCATAAAATGTACTTAGCTTATGCTAGAAATTATTTAGAATATGTTGAAATTTACCCAGTTTATAGTAGGAATCTTTACTTGTTCTATTAAAGTGCAAATGAAAACCATACTTCTATGTATGTTCACATGCTTGTGCCAAATTTTTTTATGTAGGGTACAATGAACTATAACAATTAAAAGAGATGAAAGCGTGACACGATAGTTTTTAAATGCAGTGTTCGTGAGTTACATATAATTTTATCAAGAAATTTATTTATGGTAACGTAAGTTATTGCCAAATTTGTGCGTGTTTTCGTGATCATTTCGAGCTAGTTAATTCCTTGGTGAAGGAATGAATCAAAAAAAATAAAATAAATTTTTTTCACACCGAAACGTGTGTTTCTTTATTATCTATATTCTTAAGACTAGCTACAATATTTTCTTAACATCTATTTATAATAATAATTATGTTTATCGTTTCTTTGTCTTTTATCTCGGAATATGTTTTCTACAAGTATCTTTTTATCATTAAAACATATTTTGAGTTTACTTTGACTGATAGTGGTCTCGTTGTAAGTCTTTGTTCTAAAGTATGTAAGTGATAATATTGATGTTGACCTTTGTTCCCTCTTGTAAGTCTTTGTTCTAACGTATGTAATTAATAATATTGATGTTGACCTTTGTTCCCTCTTGTAAGTCTTTGTTCTAACGTATGTAATTGATAATATTTATGTGTGTGTCTACTTATCTATTTATGCTAGTGTTGCCATGTAGACTATACCCTGTGCATTAACTCCCCTCCTTCTTAAAATAAAGTGTCCTCACTTTTCCTAAGCAATACTGCTTTGTGCTCTTAATCTTCTTAATTCTATTTCATAAATGCGTTCGGCTATTCTTCTTCTTTCTGTTCGTTTTACTTCCTTACAGTAGCTAATTAATTTTATTATGATATATGTACATAGTATTGTGGATAAGATTCCGAGAATTAAATGGTGGTTTGTATGGGGTGGTCTTCTATAGGGATTAAATATTTTGACATTTCTTGTAAATTTGAAAATTTATGGTATGAGTCTGAATATAATATATGGAGGATTTCCATGCGTTCGTCATATTTTTGATGTATAGCTTCTTTTATTTCTTGTTGATGGTTAAAATAGTCTTTTGCGTCTATATTGGTTGAAACATTAAATTGAATTAACTTAGGTCCTTTAATTATTTGACCATTCCAAATATGTTCGTCATCAGTCAAGATGTAACCGTTCTCTAGTATTGTGAGTGGTGCGTTATTTTCTTGAATTATGTCACATTTAGTTGGCTTATTTTCTAATATATATATACAATTATTACCTTTGTTTATTTTACAAATATTATTTCCTAAGAGATTTTTACATTCTGTTACTGAGGTATAAATACCATTACAAACAGTAATTTGTTTGTCCAATACTAATTTTCCATGCTTATATGCTAATGGGAATATATTATATAACTTACATATATTTTTCAATATAGGGTATTTATAAATTGTAATTATAGCTTGATTGAAAAAACATATATGGATATCTGAATACTCTAGGATGTTTATTAGTGGTAAGTCAAAAGCTTCATTAGATACGATCTCTTTTATTTCATTTAGATTCAATGTTCCTGAATAAAAATTTCCATTTTTAGCAAAATTTATGGTAATTGTTATAGCTTCAAGTTCACGATATACTTCATTGATTATAATATTATATGTGATAGCTTTAGGATTTAATGTTTCTAAGATTTGTTCAAACCGTGAGTTTACGATTTTTTGTCTATTATTGTTTTCTATTAATTGATTAAGTCCTGTCTTTATTTCGATTAAGTCGTCGTGATCTGGTGTCCCAGTGAAAAATTTTAATGTTGAACCTAGAAAGTTTAGTGCTCTTTTTTCGCGATGTGTATTCGGTATTAATTGTGTTTTTAAAGATTCAATTCTACCTATTAATATTTGTTCTTCCTGGTTTTGTTCTGTATTATACATGTTTTGCATTATATCTTCATATGGTCTCAGTATTTTTGTTAAGTTAACTACGTGATACAGATATGATGTGTCTTTGAACACATAAGCTGGGTTTCCTTCTATGAGTACATATTTTTTGTTTGTTAAATCAGTTATTTTGTCGCCAAGAGTAATTGCGAGAAATACAATTCTAATTATTGTTGACTTGTACATGGTGTAGTTTGTCTGCGTATACTATCTTTATGTATAACCTTACCCTTCGCTGTTAGGATTGTGTCCCCACGATCTTCTTTTACCTTGTGTTGTAAGTACTTGATATGGTTTTTGTTGCGGCGGTGTGTTTTATCGTAAATTATATCTCCTTCCTTGTATTTTATTGAGTGTCGATTTTTATTATGGTAATTGAGTAGTTTTTCCTGTTTGTCCTCGAGTTTCTCCTTAATGTCAGAATATCGTTCTCTGTTGAAAAACACGTCCTCAGGTCTATATCCTGTTGTGGAATGAATCGTTTTATTATATTGTCTTACTGCATTGAATAATTCGTCTCCTGGTGTAGTGTTATTCTGTTGTGCCAAGGCTGTTGAGATTTCGATCAGAGTGCTATGGACACGTTCAACTTGACTGTTGGTTGTCGAATGATGAATGGGTGTTACTGTATGTTGTATTAATAGTCGCTCATAGACACTTTTTGCTACTATGCCAGTAAATACATTTTCATTATCAGTCATTAAATGTTTGGTGTTTGGGTAGATTTGTGTGAGAATTTCTTCTATATACTCATAACAGTTTGTTTTGCCATGTAATTTGCGTATGTAACAGTATTTTGAGTATTTATCAATGGTGCTGATGTATGTTTGGTTATTCATGTAAAATATATCCATCTGTATGTACTCTCCTACTTTCGTGGGTATTGGTGTTTTCCCTATTGGTTGTTTATTTGGTCTTCGTTCATATTTATTTTGTAGGCAGATATTACAATCTATACATTCTTTTTTACACATATCTCGAATGTTCGGCCAATAGTGTGTTAACGATATTTCTTGAGCGTTATTTTTTTAGCGTTATTTTTATAAATCCTATGTGCTCGTCTATGTGTTCGCATTACTATTTCTTTTTGTTCTTCTACGTTAATGACATCTTGTAATTGTGTTTGTGTTATAACAAACAAATTGGATGGGAATGTAGTGATAATATCACTTTGTAGATGAAATAATGTTTCTTCACTTAATTTTAGTGCATTTTGAACTTTTGGATTTGTTATTTGTTTTAGTCTGTCTATCAATTCGTGTTTTGTTTTATAATATATGGTATGCCTAACTCAATCTGGAAAAATGGTACATGTATCTATTTCGATTATTGCATTTTCGTCAAATATTGGTATTATTTGATTCCTAAAAGCATTTAGTGGTTGTTTGACTCTCTTGATACCTTCTGAAGGTGAACTTTGAGCTGAGTGTTGTGAACAACTGGATGTATTGTTAATTTGTTGCCGTGATAAAGCATCTGCAACAATATTCTGGTGTCCAGGCTTGTACACTAATTTTGCTCCATATTCTTCTATGAAGTTTTTCCATCTTTTAAGTTTGGTGTTTGGATTCTTGTCCGAGATAGAAAAGATTAATGACTGGTGGTCAGTGTATATTGTTAGGTCAGCAATACCATAAAGATAGTTTCTTAATTTTTGTAAAGCCCAAACGATAGCTAAGAATTCCTTTTCGTTTGTGCTGTAATTTTGCTCTGTTTCATTTAGAGTTCGTGAAATAAATGCTATTGGTTTCTTATACTGGGAAAGTACTGCGCCGATGGCTAAGTTACTTGCGTCGGTGGTTAACTCGAATGGTTCTGAAAATTCAGGTTGAAATAATTCGACCTGTGCCTGAAGGGCGTCTTTTATTTTATTTAATGCGTCTAGTGCTGCTTGGTCGAGATTTATTTTTACTTTTGTACTTTAATTTTTACTAATTCCACCATTATCTCCTCTGAGATGTACTGTGAGTGGTTTTACAATAGCTGCGAAGTTTTTAACAAATTTCCTGTAGTAACTTGCTAAGCCTAGGAATGATCTAAGTTCCTTTAAATTTGTGGGAATGGGATAGTTTTTTATTGCTTCCACCTTATTAGGGTCTACTGTTATTTTATTGTGCTTAATGATGTGTCCTAGATACTCTACAGAATCTTGAAAGAAGTGCGATTTTTCGTCAGAAATTTTCATGTTAACGTTATGGAGTGCATTAATTATAATGGAAATGTGCTCCATATGTTCTTCGGGTGAGGAGGAATATATTAGGACATCATCTATATAAACATATGCAAACTTCCCTATATACGGGCGTAGAATATCATCTATGCATCGTTGAAAAATGGAAGGAGCGTTTTTAAGACCAAACGGCATCCTTAAAAATTCATACTTTGCACCGTTCACACTGAACGCTGTTTTTTCCCTGTCCGATTCTTTTATGAGAATTTGATGGAATCCTGATTCCAAATCTAACGTGGTGAATACTTTTGCTCTTCCCAAGTTCTGGATTGTCATACCAACATCTGGAATTGGATAACGGTCGGTAATTGTTTGAGCGTTTAGCTTCTGGAAATCAACTACCATTCGCATTTTGGGTTTTCCCTCTTCATCGGTACCCTTTTTTGCGACTGTCCAGATGGGGGAATTGTACGGACTCCTACTTGGTTGAATAATTTTATTATCCAGTAATTTCTGTATTTCATTATTAATAAATTCGTTGTCTGATATTGGATAAGGGTATTGTCTTACATAAATAGGGTCTTCAGATTTTGTTCTGATAGATGCCTGAATGGTTGTAGTAAATGGCAATACTTCCTTAGTTTCCCTATTCCTTTGCATTATTTTTTCAATATCTTTCCTGTAAATTTCGTTATTAATTGTATAATTTATCTTTTCCGTATTTTTTCCTAAATTTTCCTTATATCTATATTTTAGACTATAGTTAAAGAGATTGATCTCTGCCTTGACTAATCTTAACCCTTGTTCTCCTAAAAGCATATCAAATTCTTGAAGGGCCTCTGTTTCATAGAAAGTTAAATGGTGGTTTAAGACAGTAATAATTTTTTTCGTATTTACCATTAAATATCCATGAAGTGTTTTGACTTTCACTGGATTAATTTTAATTGGTTTCCCTATCTTAGAACTAGTACTAATATAATTACTTGTAGCTCCTGTATCTATTAAAATATTTATTGATCTACCTGTTTCTCTGCAAGTGCGTTGTAGGCATGGCAGACCATTCACTCGCCTAAAAAAGCACTTCCGGTTTCAAAATTGTCTTCGGTATATTGAGGCTGGAGTGATTGAAGATCCTCATCTTGTGTTTGATGTACTCGTTGAACCTTATTAAAGTTGTGTGTTGAAAAATTATTTTCCCTCTTCACAGGATTTTGATTGTTGCGGAATGGATTATGATGTGTAGTAGTGTTTTGTTGAGGATTATTGCTACCCCATCTTTGTTGTTGCGGGAAATTTGTAGGCCTTCTGTATTGTGTTGAGTTGTCGACTTCCATCGGTTCCACTTGGTTTCTACGTGGTGCCGCATAATTGTGGTATCGTTGTGGAACATGATGTGATGGCATTAGTTGGCGGTGTTCATTTCCTCCATATCGTTGTTCATTACGGTGTTCCTGCCGTCTTACGTTGATATTTTCAAAATGCCGATCTTCATTGTCATGGTAGATGGTGCAGGCAATGGCATAAGCTTCTGCCAGACTCCTTGGTTGGTTAGCATAGAGGATACCTTTTGTGTAATTGCTTCTTAATCCCATTATAAAGGTACGGATCGCATCCTCGTTGGCATCTGATAGTCTTCCTCTTCTCATATTCTCATCTGAGGTTTCAATTTTTTGTTGTATGAGGGTTAATGCTTGATGAATTTCATCATGGAACTCGGTCAGAGTTTTGTTCCCCTGTTTGATTCTCGTCATAATTTCTTTTAATACATACAATGGACGTTTATCCGCATACGTAAAGTCTAAGCGGTTTATTATGGCATAGAAATTTAGTTCTGTTCCGTTTACGGATAAAACTTTTGATGCAGCGCCAATAATTTTTGCACGTATAATGCATACACAGTTATAGTATTCAGGACTATTTGATAATTGCTTAATATTTTCCATTTGGGTCCATACTTGATTTCTCCATGGGTTATATTCTCCTTCCAGTCCACTGAATGTTGGTAAACACTTGAATATTTCTGTGTTGATTTGAGTGGCACTCGTTATGTGTGGTTTTAGTGCAGGCGTTGCCGGAATTGTGGTTACAGCAACTGGTGTATTGCTTTTCAATGTTTCGAAGTCTGTTTTCAGGGATGCTAGTTGTTCAGTTAGTGCCTGAATATGAGCTAGGAGAGTTGCAGCTTCAGTCATGTTGATGCCTTCTTCTAGCAGGCGTCTTGAATTAAATATTTGCTGTCGTTTTTCGTGTGAAGCCAGTGTGTATTTTACACTTTCACTGCAATGTTCACTTTCCCGAAGTATTTGAAAACTTTTAACTTTTTTCTTTTAAATTTTTGTTCAATTTTTCAAAAAATTTTTTATTTTTATTATTTCCAATTTTTCAGGAATTTTATTTTTATTATTTCCAATTTTTCAGGAATTTTATTTTTATCCTTCTTCAGGATCGTGGAAATTTTATTTGGATGGGAATACAAGATTATTTCGCTTGTATCCCGGTTGAGCCCCCAGTTAATTCCTTGGTGAAGGAATGAATCAAAAAAATAAAATAAATTTTTTTTTCACACCGAAACGTGTGTTTCTTTATTATCTATATTCTTAAGACTAGCTACAATATTTTCTTAACATCTATTTATAATAATAATTATGTTTATCGTTTCTTTGTCTTTTATCTCGGAATATGTTTTCTACAAGTATCTTTTTATCATTAAAACATATTTTGAGTTTACTTTGACTGATAGTGGTCTCGTTGTTAGTCTTTGTTCTAAAGTATGTAAGTGATAATATTGATGTTGACCTTTGTTCCCTCTTGTAAGTCTTTGTTCTAACGTATGTAATTGATAATCTTGATGTTGACCTTTGTTCCCTCTTGTAAGTCTTTGTTCTAACGTATGTAATTGATAATATTTATGTGTGTGTCTACTTATCAATTTATGCTAGTGTTGCCATGTAGACTATACCCTGTGCATTAACTAGCTCGTGAGTTATTTTTAAATTTAATAAAAGCACGAACGTATGCAAAAATTAGAATTCGGTGTAAATAAAACAGAAATTATTTTTTGTAAGTGAGCGTGAGTCAAAATTAACTCACGCAACCATCGCTGATAGAAACCAAACTCATTTATAACAATAACTTTAATACCGAAAATAAAGACAAAAGATAGTTAAAAACAAACAAGTTGATTTGTTGTTTGTTTTTTCAGATTAAGTATTTAGCAAATGTTCTTTCACAAAAATTTTAATAAGTAAAAAAACGCGGTGCCTCTGCAAAAGTGTGGTGTGGGATATATAACCCCAAATATGGAGCACTTTTTAAAAAAAATATTAAAAATATTTGCAAAATATTTATATAAAAAACATTAATGCAATTATGTAGCTAAATACCTGAAGTTGATGGTTCCATTTTAATAAAATTACTTTTAGAACGCTTAATAAGAATTATCAGCACCCAAAATATCTCAATTTTCACGGCACGAAAAACTTTGAAAAATTATTTGACTTTGACAGCTCACAGTCGATAGAGTTATTTACTCAAAACAAAAGTTTTTGGCAAATAGTGATGTAGAATTTAATTACTTTTCACCCAGTACCACACACGAATGTTTGAATTAATCCTCACTTTTGGTAAATTTCAACCCTCTGTGCGTTGTCTGGTATTTTATCATATATATTGTTGAATATTGCAACCATATGGCATATTAAACACGTGTAGACCTAATCTCAAATATGGTAAATAAAACGGTTTTATTACGCATTAATATGATTTTATTTATTTATGATTGCACTATTATGCGTAGAGCAATAAGAAAAATCTTGGAGGAAATTGGCATGATATGACCTGCACGAGCTGTGAAAACCAATTAGCAGTGACACTAGCTCAGACCAGGAATCAATTATTGTTTATTTTGATTTTGTTATTGTAAAATATCTGATAAGTAAATGTGACAAAAACCTTTGGTATACTTACATCGGAACTATTGATTGCATTCATATTAACATAAGACTTCCAATAAAGGAGAAGGATTGCTACTTTGAAAGAAAACAAAATTACAATTTATTATCGTAACTGATTATGATATGATATGAAATTCATGACATCTCTTACGGTTAGCCTGATTCGCTGCATGATACCTGATCTGGATCAGATTTCGGCTTAAGTCCAGCTTAGTGACAGCACAAAAAAAATTACATAGATTGTAGAAAATGGAAAAATGAGAAATGTAAAATAAAAAAAAGGAGGCAATTTATGTGCCTCTGAAGTTTTTCTGAAGCAATCTTTTACTTCATTTCTGAACGTATATGGGCATTTCCACAGAACCGTCTACTGGGATCGAAAATTATTATGTTAATAAACAATTGATTTTTTTCTACATTATATTAAAACATGTTGAAATTTTCATAATATAATGTATTTTCAGCTTGTCTCGTTTAATTATTATGAGAAAATTGGTCTGAAAACAGATAATGGGTTTTCTCTTGCTTTTAGATACTTTTAACTACATTTCTCTTTGGTAGTAATTGTTTACTTGAAGGACCCGTGCTTCTCTCATGCGATAACATTTTCCAGATGGTTGACAGAAAATTTATTTAACTAAACAAAATATAATCTAAATAAGTTACTACTTAATGAACATTGAACCATTTTTAATTTTGGTGATTTGAAGAAATTTTAATAATTTTAGTAAGTAATGGAATATTTTAATTCAAAGGTTACTCAACTTGTTTGTATAAATAATCTACAAAAAGGACCAACGTAGTTTTATTCATAAAAAATTACATCCTTATAAACTGGATCTTATAATAACTAGTAGTAGAAGGGTAATGTCCGAAATAGGCATGCGCGACTGCGCTGCGAGCAGAATATGTGTAGAGAAAAGGCGCTAATTTGGCTCGCGGCAGAGAAAAAGTGCTAATATGATTGTTTTGAGTACGTGAGTGTGCATGATGTTTTCAGTTTTGTATGTATTGGCGTCTCGTTATCAGTTGTGTACGTGTTTATGTGTTTGCTTGACTGTGTAGTGTGTGCGTGTGCGTACGTGGATATGGCTTTGCTTAACTGTGTTGTGTGTGTTGTTTACTTGACTATGTACATTGCTATGTACTCTGTAATTTTACATGAAATTTCTTAAAATGTACTTAGCTTATGCTAGAAATTATTTAGAATATGTTGAAATTTACCCAGTTTATAGTAGGAATCTTTACTTGTTATATTAAAGTGCAAATGAAAACCATACTTCTATGTATGTTCACATGCTTGTGCCAAATTTTTTTATTTAGGGTACAATGAACTATAACAATTAAAAGAGATGAAAGCGTGACACGATAGTTTTTATATGCAGTGTTCATGAGTTACATATAATTTTATCAAGAAATTTATTTATGATAACGTAAGTTATTGCCAAATTTGTGCGTGTTTTCGTGATCATTTCGAGCTCGTGAGTTATTTTTAAATTTAATAAAAGCACGAACGTATGCAAAAATTAGAATTCGGTGTAAATAAAACAGAAATTATTTTTTGTAAGTGAGCGTGAGTCAAAATTAACTCACGCAACCATCTCTGATAGAAACCAAACTCATTTATAACAATAACTTTAATACCGAAAATAAAGACAAAAGATAGTTAAAAACAAACAAGTTGATTTGTTGTTTGTTTTTTCAGATTAAGTATTTAGCAACTGGAGTTCTTTCACAAAAATTTTAATAAGTAAAAAAACGCGGTGCCTCTGCAAAAGTTTGGTGTGGAATATATAACTCTATGTATATATCAAATACCCCAACTATGGAGCACTTTTTAAAAAAAATATTAAAAATATTTGCAAAACATTTATCTAAAAAACATTAATGCAAATATGTAGCCAAATACCTGAAGTTGATGGTTCCATTTTAATAAAATTACTTTTAGAACGCTTAATAAGAATTAACAGCACCCAAATTATCTCAATTTTCAGTTTTAGGCACGGCACGAAAAACTTTGAAAAATTATTTGACTTTGACAGCTCACAGTCGATAGAGTAATTTACTCAAAACAAAAGTTTTTGGCAAATAGTGATGTAGAATTTAATTACCTTTCACCCAGTACCACACACGAATGTTTGAATTAATCCTCACTTTTGGTAAATTTCAACCCTCTGTGCGTTGTCTGGTATTTTATCATATATATTGTTGAATATTGCAACCATATGGCATATTAAACACGTGTAGACCTAATCTCAAATATGGTAAATAAAACGGTTTTATTACGCATTAATATGATTTTATTTATTTATGATTGCACTATTATGCGTAGAGCAATAAGAAAAATCTTGGAGGAAATTGGCATGATATGACCTGCACGAGCTGTGAAAACCAATTAGCAGTGACACTAGCTCAGACCAGGAATCAATTATTGTTTATTTTGATTTTGTTATTGTAAAATATCTGATAAGTAAATGTGACAAAAACCTTTGGTATACTTACATCGGAACTATTGATTGCATTCATATTAACATAAGACTTCCAATAAAGGAGAAGGATTGCTACTTTGAAAGAAAACAAAATTACAATTTATTATCGTAACTGATTATGATATGATATGAAATTCATGACATCTCTTACGGTTAGCCTGATTCGCTGCATGATACCTGATCTGGATCAGATTTCGGCTTAAGTCCAGCTTAGTGACAGCACAAAAAAAATTACATAGATTGTAGAAAATGGAAAAATGAGAAAATGTAAAATAAAAAAATGGAGGCAATTTATGTGCCTCTGAAGTTTTTCTGAAGCAATCTTTTACATCATTTCTGAACGTATATGGGCATTTCCACAGAACCGTCTACTGGGATCGAAAATTATTATGTTAATAAACAACTGATTTTTTTCTACATTATATTAAAACATGTTGAAATTTTCATAATATAATGTATTTTCAGCTTGTCTCGTTTGTTATTATGAGAAAATTGGTCTGAAAACAGATAATGGGTTTTCTCTTGCTTTTAGATACTTTTAACGACATTTCTCTTTGGTAGTAATTGTTTACTTGAAGGACCCGTGCTTCTCTCATGCGTAACCTGTTCAAGAGTTGGCATTCCAAACACTTTGTTTATTCATGCTCTAGATGGAAAAATGAAAAATGTTGTAAGACTGCGTTTCCACCATTTTTTTATTCAACATTTGTTTGTTTGTTTTTGGCTGTGCACTACACTAGACTTGTTCTCATATTTCTGCAGAGGAGCAGAAACCGGTAGTGAACAGATGTTCTCAAACAATTGTTTTATAATTGCGGATTCATCTTACCGTCCAAGTCGCTGAATTGTTCTCTATTTAAATGATTGTAACGGTAGCTTAAGGTGAAAAGGATTCGTTGAAGGATTCTGCTGGCGGCTTAGAAGGCGGCACGTTCTCTAAAGCTAGGACTCGTCGGATGGAAGGGGTTCTTGCCAACTAATTCGCCTATAAAACCTTACCATTATCAGAAAATCTTCGTACGTGCAATATTATATATAATGATTAAATTGACAATCGGACGGACAGCTTACATCATGGGATAGAATGCGGAAGTTAAGCAAAAATGAAACTTATCGCTTGTGCCAACAGTGATCATGATGGTACGATCACATGCCCACACCTACCATTTGTTCACCTTTATCCCTTTAATATGTTTAAGGGAACCCCTAAACCTATTCCAGTTGGCTCTCTTTATTTCAAACTCGGTTTACTTCATATTAATTCGTTTCAGTTTATTTCTTTTATAATTAATGCCAAGGGAATATCAAAATAATTCTTCAAATATTTACATTGTAAAATCGACTACTATGCTCTTATATTATATGTTTCTAAATTACAAAAGATGAAAAAATATGAAAGTAAGAGAAGAAGGTTTAAAGTTTTTTTATGCCATAAGTAAAACTAAATAAATGAATCTACATGCAGAAATAATTTTGAAAATATCTTAAGTAAATTGTATTAGGCAGGGTTTCTTATGCAGGTTAAATGTTCGAAAAGTGGGGAAGTTAATTAGAAAAGTTGGAGGACATTGGATATTAACAGAAAGGTAAATTAAGAAGTGTAGGGTGTATGTGTATTTGCAAGAGTAATATAAAATATAATTAAATGATTAGGAGACCAATGTACACATCTGACGTTCAATGTTCCAGCAAGATGTGAGTAATTTCTATACCGGCTTTTCCGATTATGGTGGTGATTACCAACAGCAATTATGCACTTTTTAACTCTAAGGTGAGTATATGGCCGTACCCAATAGCTAACGGAACTTTCAATACCGCGTTGGTAGCAGACACGTGGCTCTAGGGGATAACTCCCGGCCACGTATTTAATAGCAAAGAGCCTGTAAATCAATTTTGCCTGTTTTAATATTTTTTTTGTTAAATTAAAGGAGTTTTTATTTACCTGTTGCGACTACGCAATTGTATCCGAGAAGGGTGCATTTGAAATCCGTATTCAACTGGCTGAACTATGTAGCCCGTGGGAAGATTTATAAATAGGTTTTGTTTTTACCAGTTGCTTGCACTTAAACTTTATTTTGAACGTTTTTATTTTTATTTCTTAAATAAATTATGCAAATCCTTGTGGCAAAATTTCCCTTAGCTCTGTATTAATCGAGCTCTGACTATACAGTACAAAAGTTATTTTACAAATGATTTTTCTGTAGTATTTTAATAGAATAGCCGGTCAGTTTGATCGCCTAACTAACGGGATCATATATAAGAAAGGTATATACATACATATGCTACCTCTTGTGGCTTTTCTTAAACGAGCTGAGTAGTAAAATTTGTAATTTGGAAAATTTTATTTAAATGAGTATTCAAGCTGCGATAAGTGCAATAATTATTAACAATGGTAGTGATGGTAGAGTGGCTTGCTAAAATTTTGCACACGGATTTTCGTCACATGATTACAGAGACCTTTCCCAAGCTCATAAAAATTTAATAAAATACACTTATCTACTAGAATAGTGGTAAAAATGGTATCTACCAAAGAGCAGAAACTGATAGTGAATAGATGTTGTCAAACAATTGTTTTATAATTGCGGTTTCATCTTACCCTGTAAGTCATTGAATTGTTCCCCTTTCAAAGGATTATGGAAACCTTACCGAAGTTCATAACAAATTTAATAAAATCCACTTACACACTAGAATAGTGACAAGAAATGGTTTCGGTCAACTAAGAAAGCGACTATTAAATTTAGTGAACAAATAAATATATCCACTTTACTAAATATTATTGTAAGTGAATGCGTGTTGCATAATATACTTTTAACAAATAATTAGTAAATTTATTATTCAAGATGTCTGTCTTATTGTTGAGGGGTTTCAGCTAGTCTATATACATGCATTTCATTGGTGCTTTTGACTAAGTTTCAAAGCCTACTATACTCATATTTTTGTAATTTTAGAATTTTTCATTCGTTTATTAAAAGTTTTTGAGTTTCGAAAGTTTTCAAGAATATGGTTGGTTTAAGGTATACTAATGATTTGTCGTATGAATTGCTTGTATATATACCAAATATCTTCACGCTATGCTATCTTAATTTATTTGACCTCTAATATTTTTTGCTAACAACGCACAAACAAAAATATTGTTCAACACTCACAATACACACACATTTTTAAGCTTGCTTTCTTTGTGAGGACCACAGATATTATAGTCTAGCTAGAATTCCTCAACAAACAAAACTTTTTGAAATTCCTTAACAAGTAATGATTTGTATGGCAGTGTATATATTTTAGATGAGGATGAACTATATCTTAGTACATCAAGATAACATTTTCCAGATGGTTGACAGAAAATTTATTTAACTAAACAAAATATAATCTAAATAAGTTACTACTTTATGAACATTGAACCATTTTTAATTTTGGTGATTTGAAGAAATTTTACTGATTTTAGTAAGTAATGGAATATTTTAATTCAAAGGTTACTCAACTTGTTTGTATAAATAATCTAAAAAAAGGACCAACGTAGTTTTATTCATAAAAAATTACATCCTTATAAACTGGATCTTATAATAACTAGTAGTAGAAGGGTAATGTCCGAAATAGGCATGCGCGACTGCGCTGCGAGCAGAATATGGGTAGAGAAAAGGCGCTAATTTGGCTCGCGGCAGAGAAAAAGTGCTAATATGATTGTTTTGAGTACGTGAGTGTGCATGATGTTTTCAGTTTTGTATGTATTGGCGTCTCGTTATCAGTTGTGTACGTGGCTATGTGTTTGCTTGACTGTGTAGTGTGTGCGTGTGCGTACGTGGATATGGCTTTGCTTAACTGTGTTGTGTGTGTTGTTTACTTGACTATGTACATTGCTATGTACTCTGTAATTTTACATGGAATTTCTTAAAATGTACTTAGCTTATGCTAGAAATTATATAGAATATGTTGAAATTTACCCAGTTTATAGTAGGAATCTTTACTTGTTCTATTAAAGTACAAATGAAAACCATACTTCTATGTATGTTCACATGCTTGTGCCAAATTTTTTTATGTAGGGTACAATGAACTATAACAATTAAAAGAGATGAAAGCGTGACACGATAGATTTTAAATGCAGTGTTCGTGAGTTACATATAATTTTATCAAGAAATTTATTTATGATAACGTAAGTTATTGCCAAATTTGTTCGTGTTTTCGTGATCATTTCGAGCTCGTGAGTTATTTTTAAATTTAATAAAAGCACGAACGCACGGTGGCTGAAAATCGTTTTTCATTGGCCAAAAGTCTTTTTTTTTTGTCACCGATTTTTAAAATTTTTACGCCCTTTTGCAGCTAATATATCCAGATTAAGGTAGCCAAAAAATTAGGTTAAACTATTGATAATTGTGAGCGTGGTATGCTGTCAAACTCAACGGTTTTTTGTAATTTCAGAAAAAGGTGTTTTTCTGTTGTTTTTTATCAAAAATAAATGATTACTACTCGCAAGCTATCATCGATAATGGCCTGCGGTCTTTTTTATAATGTTGGTAGGATTATAGTCTTTAGTTTTTGTAAGTGGTCAGAGCTCTAGCGTTTAATATTAAGGGCGTTACGGAATATTTATGAAACTACTATATTTTTCTCAAATTTAAACTTTAGTAGAATAGAACTTCTAGGGAACAAAAGGGAACAAGAAATGTATACCACCCGGAGAAAGGTGAAAGTGTCCTCTTTACCGCTATATATACTTTTGCACCCGTGACGAGCCGTGTGTAGAACACTTTTTTCATTTTAATGAAATTACTCCAAAGTACTCGTATACAATGGTGTATATAATTTTCACTTTTTTGCCTAAAAGTTTATGTTTTTACTTTAGACTACGTAAAACTAAAAAAATTAAATATAATACCTGCGAAAGGGTTTAATGGCTTTGTTTTGATCAGCAAAAAATAAGTCATAAAATTATCACAAATTATCACAAAATTCTACAGTAAACATATGATCTGTTTCTAAATTTACCTGTTATCAAATGTTAGGGTCAACCAAAGTCATAAGCAATTTTATAACAATAATCGGGACATTAAACCACTAAAAATAAAAAAACAACCCAACAACAACAACAAATATTGGCGAGATACTAATTAGTTTTACCTGATATTAAGGTCTGGACAACATGTGCAGTTTTGTGCAATTTAAGCACTACCTGCTATGAAATTAAAGATCAATGTGTGAATAACATGTATCTAAAAATGTATAAAACTACGGATTCGATAAGGGATTACTCAGTTAATCCTCTAAGTGTACGGATAAAACATAACAGACGCAAATAAAAATATTCAGAAAAATATGAAGAGCTTCAGTTATCAAGAACTGGCGGAAGAGTATTTTAGAAACAAAAACCAGGAAGATGTTCTTAGTTACGTTAAAATAAAATTAAACTTAAATTCGTGTAGCACCGAAATGGAAGAGGAATTATCTAATTTCGTCAAAGCACTAAAAAAACGCTACAAAGAAGTTCGCTACAGTAAACAAAACTTTTATATAAAAAGTGCAAACTGGTTAGAGGGCCAACTTACTGTCGCTGCAGAAACAGCAAAGCAAGATAAGGCTGGAAGACCACGCAAATCATTAATGGGCAACTGCAGCGATAGATCTAAGAGGCGGAAACTTAAAGATATTAACGATGCAATTGGTTGTACAAATATAAAAGAATCTTTCCTACATCAATTACGATCACAGAACCAATTAACAAAAGTGGATATCATTGAAAAAGTTGTTAAAGCTAGTCCAGTGAGAACAAAACGGATTCTTAAAAGTATACCAACTTCGAGTGATGCAAAACAGTACACAAATGAGGAGGCATTAGCATTATTTCTGGATTTGAAATTAACAAAACAGCAATATATTAAGCTCAGACTGCGTGCGATTGAAAAAGGCTCAAATATATATCCAGCATATCATCACATAACCGCTGCTAAAATGGACTGTTTGCCATCAAAGGACACTATTACAATCACACCAATTTCGGCAGAGGTACAACTACAATCTCTACTTGATCACACAGCCGAACGCTTGCTACAATCAATAACAGGAAATGAGTTAAAGAAATGTGGAAACACAAAGTTAATTCTTTTTTGTAAATGGGGATGTGATGGTTCTTCGGGACAAAAACAATACAAACAAGCTGTATGTGAAAATATATCGGACTCAGATATGTTCATGGTATCATTTGTACCATTGCGATTGAAAAAGATTTTGGAAGATTCAGAGCCTTCGACTAGTACAACGCAAACAATGAATATTTGGAAAAATGAGACACCATCTTCTACGAAATACTGCAGGCCAATCAAATTTGAATTCAAAAAAGAATCTCATGATGCCATTAACAAAGAAGTTAGTGATATCAAGACCCAAATTGCAACACTACAGCCATTACAATTACAGTTGGATGGGCAGCAAATTGAAGTAAGCTACCAATTAGTGCTGACAATGATAGATGGAAAAGTAGGTCAGGCTTTGACTAGCACGAAGGCTGCATCCAGCTGCATTATATGCCAAGCAACATCAACCCAATTAAACCAAGTCCCGACAAAATCATTAGATAATACCGATGCATATGAATTTGGATTATCACCACTACATGCAAGAATACGACTTATGGAACACATACTAAAAATCAGCTATGATTTGGATTTCGGGTCTTCAGGATCAATAAGAAACAACGAAACCAACAAAGAGTTAAGAAGTGCAAAAAAGAAACATGTTCAAGATGAATATCGCAAATTAGGATTGATTATAGATCAGCCAAAACAAGGGTCAGGCAATACAAATGATGGCAATACCGCAAGAAGATTCTTTTCAGATCCAGAAACAGCATCTGAAATAACAGGAGTGGATTTTAACCTTATTTTCAGATTTAAAATAATCCTAGAAGTACTTGCGTGCAATGAAGAAATTGACTCTAGAAAATTTGGAGATTATGCTAAGGAAACTGCAAAAATATATACAACCAACTACCCATGGAGAAATATGTCTGCAACAGTTCACAAAATCCTTTATCATGGAGAAGATGTCATTAAATATCATTTGGTGCCACTTGGAGATCTATCAGAGGAGGCTCAGGAAAAAAGGAACAAGGATTACAGATTTTATAGAGAGCACACAACAAATGCAGATCTATTTAATATATTATTGGCAACGTCAGATCCGTTTATCTCCAGTATTCGAAATCAATGGAAAGTGGAACATCGGGATTTATATGAAGAAGCCAAAAAACTACTAAAGAACAGAGATGGCACAGAACAAAATATGGAATATTTGCAATCAATATTTGAGTCAAATGAATAATAATTATAATTGACTTTCATTGTTATTTAAGTACGAAAACATAGTATTAGTAAAAAATAATAATAAACAGAACCTACCATTGTTACAAATGCTATTAAAATTTATTGCAGTTTTTATTTTTAAAATGTTTTTAAAATTATCAAATTTGACAGCAAAAAATAATAAATTTTTCTGTAGTAATAGGAATATTTTTAGATAATATTATTAACGTGTTTTTTTAAGTGTAACTATTCTTTGAGTGTAAACAAATTTGCAAATTTGTCAGCAAAAAATTTTCAATTTTTCTGTAATAGCAAAATCTCCAGTTGATTTTACTATTTTTTTCAGTGTAAAATTTTTTTTAAGTGTAACATTAAAAAAATTCCATTATTACAAAAAATATTTATAATTAATATTAATTTCCAAATATTCAATTTTTTAATAAATAAAAAAATAATAAACCCATATTTCACTCTAAAAGTAAAAAAAATTCAAAAGTTCAACTTTGACCTAGAATTCCTTAAAAAGTCCTTAATCAATTTTAATGAAATTTAAACTGAGTCAAGCTGAACTAAATATCTATCCAATAAAATAAACATTACTTCAATATTTTGATCGGTTCAAAAGTTACAGAATTTTGGCCAATGAAAAACGATTTTCAGCCACTGTGGAACGTAAGCAAAAATTAGAATTCGGTGTAAATAAAACAGAAATTATTTTTTGTAAGTGAGCGTGAGTCAAAATTAACTCACGCAACCATCTCTGATAGAAACCAAACTCATTTATAACAATAACTTTAATACCGAAAATAAAGACAAAAGATAGTTAAAAACAAACAAGTTGATTTGTTGTTTGTTTTTTCAGATTAAGTATTTAGCAACTGGAGTTCTTTCACAAAAATTTTAATAAGTAAAAAAACGCGGTGCCTCTGCAAAAGTTTGGTGTGGAATATATAACTCTGTGTATATATCAAATACCCCAAATATGGAGCACTTTTTAAAAAAATATTAAAAATATTTGCAAAACATTTATCTAATAAACATTAATGCAATTATGTAGCCAAATACCTGAAGTTGATGGTTCCATTTTAATAAAATTACTTTTAGAACGCTTAATAAGAATTATCAGCACCCAAAATATCTCAATTTTCAGTTTTAGGCACGGAACGAAAAACTTTGAAAAATTATTTGACTTTGACAGCTCAGAGTCGATAGAGTAATTTACTCAAAACAAAAGTTTTTGGCAAATAGTGATGTAGAATTTAATTACCTTTCACCCAGTACCACACACGAATGTTTGAATTAATCCTCACTTTTGGTAAATTTCAACCCTCTGTGCGTTGTCTGGTATTTTATCATATATATTGTTGAATATTGCAACCATATGGCATATTAAACACGTGTAGACCTAATCTCAAATATGGTAAATAAAACGGTTTTATTACGCATTAATATGATTTTATTTATTTATGATTGCACTATTATGCGTAGAGCAATAAGAAAAATCTTGGAGGAAATTGGCATGATATGACCTGCACGAGCTGTGAAAACCAATTAGCAGTGACACTAGCTCAGACCAGGAATCAATTTTTGTTTATTTTGATTTTGTTATTGTAAAATATCTGATAAGTAAATGTGACAAAAACCTTTGGTATACTTACATCGGAACTATTGATTGCATTCATATTAACATAAGACTTCCAATAAAGGAGAAGGATTGCTACTTTGAAAGAAAACAAAATTACAATTTATTATCGTAACTGATTATGATATGATATGAAATTCATGACATCTCTTACGGTTAGCCTGATTCGCTGCATGATACCTGATCTGGATCAGATTTCGGCTTAAGTCCAGCTTAGTGACAGCACAAAAAAAATTACATAGATTGTAGAAAATGGAAAAATGAGAAAATGTAAAATAAAAAAATGGAGGCAATTTATGTGCCTCTGAAGTTTTTCTGAAGCAATCTTTTACATCATTTCTGAACGTATATGGGCATTTCCACAGAACCGTCTACTGGGATCGAAAATTATTATGTTAATAAACAACTGATTTTTTTCTACATTATATTAAAACATGTTGAAATTTTCATAATATAATGTATTTTCAGCTTGTCTCGTTTGTTATTATGAGAAAATTGGTCTGAAAACAGATAATGGGTTTTCTCTTGCTTTTAGATACTTTTAACGACATTTCTCTTTGGTAGTAATTGTTTACTTAAAGGACCCGTGCTTCTCTCATGCGTAACCTGTTCAAGAGTTGGCATTCCAAACACTTTGTTTATTCATGCTCTAGATGGAAAAATGAAAAATGTTGTAAGACTGCGTTTCCACCATTTTTTTATTCAACATTTGTTTGTTTGTTTTTGGCTGTGTCACTACACTAGACTTGTTCTCATATTTCTGCAGAGGAGCAGAAACCGGTAGTGAACAGATGTTCTCAAACAATTGTTTTATAATTGCGGATTCATCTTACCGTCCAAGTCGCTGAATTGTTCTCTATTTAAATGATTGTAACGGTAGCTTAAGGTGAAAAGGATTCGTTGAAGGATTCTGCTGGCGGCTTAGAAGGCGGCACGTTCTCTAAAGCTAGGACTCGTCGGATGGAAGGGGTTCTTGCCAACTAATTCGCCTATAAAAACTCGGTTTACTTCATATTAATTCATTTCAGTTTATTTCTTGTATAATTAAAGCCAAGGGAATATCAAAATAATTCTTCAAATATTTACATTCTAAAATCGACTACTATGCTCTTATATTATATGTTTGTAAATTACAAAAGATGAAAAAAATATGAAAGTAAGAGAAGAAGGTTTAAAGTTTTTTTTATGCCATAAGTAAAACTAAATAAATGAATCTACATGCAGGAATAATTTTGAAAATATCTTAAGTAAATTGTATTAGGCAGGGTATCTTATGCAGGTTAAATGTTCGAAAAGCTGGGAAGTTAATTAGAAAAGTTGGAGGACATTGGATATTAACAGAAAGGTAAATTAAGAAGTGTAGGGTGTATGTGTATTTGCAAGAGTAATATAAAATATAATTAAATGATTAGGAGACCAATGTACACATCTGACGTTCAATGTTCCAGCAAGATGTGAGTAAATTCTATACCGGCTTTTCCGATTATGGTGGTGATTACCAACAGCAATTATGCACTTTTTAACTCTAAGGTGAGTATATGGCCGTACCCAATAGCTAACGGAACTTTCAATACCGCGTTGGTAGCAGACACGTGGCTCTAGGGGATAACTCTCGGCCACGTATTTAATAGCAAAGAGCCTGTAAATCAATTTTGCCTGTTTTAATATTTTTTTTGTTAAATTAAAGGAGTTTTTATTTACCTGTTGCGACTACGCAATTGTATCCGAGAAGGGTGCATTTGAAATCCGTATCCAACTGGCTGAACTATGTAGCCCGTGGGAAGATTTATAAATAGGTTTTGTTTTTACCAGTTGCTTGCACTTAAACTTTATTTTGAACGTTTTTATTTTTATTTCGCAAATAAATTATGTAAATCCTTGTGGCAAAATTTCCCTTAGCTCTGTATTAATCGAGCTCTGACTATACAGTACAAAAGTTATTTTACAAATGATTTTTCGGTAGTATTTTAATAGAATAGCCGGTCGGTTTGATCGCCTAACTAACGGGATCATATATAAGAGAGGTATATACATACATATGCTACCTCTTGTGGCTTTTCTTAAACGAGCTGAGTCGTAAAATTGGTAATTTGGAGAATTTTATTTAAATGAGTATTCAAGCTGCGATGAGTGCAATAATTATTAACAATGGTATCACTACCAGGTAGAGTGGCTTGCTAAAATTTTGCACACGGATTTTCGTCACATGATTACAGAGACCTTTCCCAAGCTCATAAAAATTTAATAAAATACACTTATCTACTAGAATAGTGGTAAAAATGGTATCTACCAAAGAGCAGAAACTGATAGTGAATAGATGTTGTCAAACAATTGTTTTATAATTGCGGTTTCATTTTACCCTGTAAGTCATTGAATTGTTCCCCTTTCAAAGGATTATGGAAACCTTACCGAAGTTCATAACAAATTTAATAAAATCCACTTACACACTAGAATAGTGACAAGAAATGGTCAACTAAGAAAGCGACTTAGAAGACTCTTTAAATTTAGTGAAATAAATATATCCACTTTACTAAATATTATTGTAAGTGAATGCGTGTTGCATAATATACTTTTAACAAATAATTAGTAAATTTATTATTCAAGACAGGTCTCGATGTCTGTCTTATTGTTGAGGGTTTTCAGCTAGTCTATATACATGCATTTCATTGGTGCTTTTGACTAAGTTCCAAAGCCTACTATACTCATATTTTTGTAATTTTAGAATTTTTCATTCGTTTATTAAAAGTTTTTGAGTTTCGAAAGTTTTCAAGAATATGGTTGGTTTAAGGTATACTAATGATTTGTCGTATGAATTGCTTGTATATATACCAAATATCTTCACGCTATGCTATCTTAATTTATTTGACATCTAATATTTTTTGCTAACAACGCACAAACAAAAATATTGTTCAACACTCACAATACACACACATTTTTAAGCTTGCTCTCTTTGTGAGGACCACAGATATTATAGTCTAGCTAGAATTCCTCAACAAACAAAACTTTTTGAAATTCCTTAACAAGTAATGATTTGTATGGCAGTGTATATATTTTAGATGAGGATGAACTATATCTTAGTACATCAAGATAACATTTTCCAGATGGTTGACAGAAAATTTATTTAACTAAACAAAATATAATCTAAATAAGTTACTAAGTTTTAATTTTGGTGATTTGAAGAACTTTTACTGATTTTAGTAATTAATGGAATATTTTAATTCAAAGGTTACTCAACTTGTTTGTATAAATAATCTAAAAAAAGGACCAACGTAGTTTTATTCATAAAAAATTACATCCTTATAAAGTGGATCTTATAATAACTAGAAGTAGAAGGGTAATGTCCGAAATAGGCATGCGCGACTGCGCTGCTAGCAGAATATGGGTAGAGAAAATGCGCTAATTTGGCTCGCGGAAGAGAAAAAGTGCTAATATGATTGTTTTGAGTACGTGAGTGTGCATGATGTTTTCATTTTTGTATGTATTGTCGTCTCGTTATCATTTGTGTACGTGGCTATGTGTTTGCTCGACTGTGTAGTGTGTGCGTGTGCGTACGTGGATATGTCTTTGCTTAACTGTATTGTGTGTGTTGTTTACTTGACTATGTACATTGCTGTTGGGATGGATGCAAAGAAATATGAGCTGGCAGAGAATGTGTGTATATCTGTTTATTTTAGGTGTGTCGTCATTACTGACGTCATCGCCTGGCGTGTTGTTCTTTTTACTGTGTGCATTGCTGTTGGTATGGAGTAGAGATGGGCACCGCTCACGTGATTAGCGTGAATCATGCATGATCGTGAGCAGTTTTTTGTTTTGATCACGTGAGCGTGCATGAGCGTGAGTATAAAAATCTTAGCGTTAGTGAGCGTGCATGAGTAGCTTTTTTGCGTGATTGTTTCGTGATTTTTTAGATTTTGGAATTTGTTCATATTTTTAATAGGTATGTGGTTTTCAATTTTGTCATGAAGACATAAAACGTGCCGGTATGTATTAATGTACTGATGTGAATGAACGAGTCAAAGAAGCAGTATAAGTCCAAATTTCAACTGGCGAACATTTGGAAGAAAAACATCTACAAATCTCTTTCGTTTATTCATTCGCGTTCGCACAGACGAACAAGACTTAGAAATTTAAAGTTTTTTTTAAGATAAGTAACACTCAAGCAATTAGTATACCCACTAACCAGTAGGTGTGTCACCTTCTTTGGGAAAGGGATAGTGAGAGAGGACAGATGCTGAAAGTGAGAAAGCTTAATTTTTACAACCCTGATATTAGGCGTTGTGTTAGTTTTTAGATCAGTGTTGCAGCGTAGGCGTATTAAATGTGTTTTAAGCTGTTGTAGCCATTTTATTAATTATTTTACTTTGCCGGCTATTTTGCGACAATACCGACGAAGGTGGGCACTGTGATGTCCGCTAGTATACACCAGTATGAGTTGCTGCCAGTACTGTTCAGCAACCAGTGATATGCCTTCATCACTTAAACAGTCCGACAAATACAATGGCATACTAATGCCACTTTTTTAAATTTTACTTCAAAACTTTAAAATAAAAGAAAATTTATATTTTCTTTAAGAAATTTCAATTGTATTCAATTGTCAAATTTAATTTTAACTACAATGTTTGAAATCGCATGATACATATGTACAGCAGGTATTTCTTCCGAATTAATTGATCATAAAATTTTGTTCCGCACGCTAAAATAAATGGAAGTAACTTTGAAAGTTAAAGTGTGTTTTCGTAATTTTTTGCGAATTTTGCATAATAAAGTACAAAAAATATTTTTTCTATTATACAGTAGTTTTCCGATTTAACGAACATTCGATTTAATGAGCATCGTATTTAACGAACACACAAATATTTCCTACTGAGTACCTTATATTACGAACAAATATTTTATTTTGTACTCGGTTTAATGAACATATGTAAAATATATTAGCTGATGATTTGAATAGCTTCATTGAAAATAAACTTTTACCCGATGATGAATGCGATGAATAAAATGATGAACAGCTTGATGAAACAGAAATTCTAAAACCTAATATAAAACACGAAGATGTCATTAAGCACTTATTATAAAAGATTTTTCCAAGCTTTAGGTCAATTTATATAAAAAATGTGTATTATTTATTTTTTAATTTTTAAAAATTTATAAAATATTTTAATTTCCTGAAGAAGCCAATCAAAGATATTGGCGAAATATCGATATTTTTAAAAATTAAAAAATAAATAATACACATTTTTTATATAAATTGACCTAAAGCTTGGAAAAATCTTTTATA
This sequence comes from Gymnocheta viridis, assembly GCA_956483585.1. Lineage (NCBI taxonomy): Eukaryota > Metazoa > Arthropoda > Insecta > Diptera > Tachinidae > Gymnocheta > Gymnocheta viridis. The sequence goes on from CATQFJ010000120.1 coordinate 87,964, forward strand.
ATTATTAAAAAAAGGTCGAAAAAATAAGAGAATATTATTAAGCACTTATAAGTTTTTATTAAATGGGCTTAACAAAACAATATTAGTAGCAAAAATTTAATGCTTTTGAAAGAGTCTCACTAAGACATCCATTCCAAGAAAACAGACTGTGCTTAAACAATTTCTAAAATAAACTATTTTTGTGTTACAGTGTTTTTATGAATTTTTCATTTTTTGTAGACTTATTTTTAATGAAAAATTTTTTATAAATTACTATGTTTTTAATAAAATATTAAAAAATACTGTACATATTTATAGTTTTGAATAAAATAGACGATTTTATTCATTTTTAATTCAGTACTGGATATAACGAACAAGCCTGGCGGCTTTAAATAGGGAAACTACTGTATTTCTATTTTGAAATTTCATACCTAATTTCAATGTTTCGAAAATAGAAAACACAAAATGTTTTTTACTAAAATTGAAGTGAATTCAATGTATAAAAATATGGCTTTCGATCGGGCCTTAGAAATTAGAAGATTTGAGGTAGGGTGCGATTTGGTAATCATTTGTGAATAATTGCGGGGCAATTATGTAAAATTTCCCTTTTTAGTTGGGGACTGAATATTGCAGTATGCAAAGGGCCAACCTTCAAGGGAATTAGCAATTTCAACCACTCGAGGAATGGTTGGAATTGTTAGGGGGTTAAGGGATAAAGACGAAAGAAATAATTAGTTCTTCGTGCTTTATCTAACTGGTAATTGGGTACTTACCAGTTATAAAGGGTTTATTTTCTTTAGGAATTGATCCAGTAAATTATAGTGAGTTAATACCAAAGGGTTCCTTTATTGGTAGATATTTACAGTATAATTTTAGGTAAGAAATGGTAAGTATTAAATGTAAGATGTACTGCGATTCCGACGTGACGTGGTTGTGAGTTTAAAGGTAAGTGCCTAAAATTGTTCTCACGAAATGCAGATCTTGAGAGAAATAATTCGGTAACAAACCCGAAGTCAACCGGTGTGACCGGTTGATATCTGCATTACGGTGAGGGCAACTTTACACTACATTTTAATAATTACAGTGATTTCACGGAATAGACAATTCAAGTTAGGTTAAGTAGGTATAATTCGCAATAAGTATAAGTATGGTAAGTAGGTAAATTCAATGTAAATAGTTATAAAAATGAAATGAATACTATATAAAAACAATACTTATTTTGTCCAAATTAGTTTGGACAATTTGTGCATTAATGATCATCGAAATACATTTATTTTATTTAAACAAACATACGAGTATCTCTAATCTAATATTCCTTAAAAAAGATAAGAAATAAGTTTGATCACTATCAAATAATTTTGTTTGGTGAACTGTTTCTGGGACGTACCCATATATCAAAATTTAAAAATTGTATTTAAAAAGTAGAAAATTGTTTCAGAAAAGTATATTTCAGTTAAACATAATTTTCCTCTTTTATATCAGAATTTTCTAAATGTATATTAGATTTTTCTACTTGCATCCAGAACTTTTAATGTATAAATACTTATATGTTGTGATTTTTTCGTGATTGTGACTAACTTTTTATTCCAGTCACGTGACCGTGAGCCAAAAATATGAGGTCGTGCCTGAGCGTGCATGAGTGAAATTTTTTATTGTGAGCGTGCATGAGTGTGAGTGAAAAGTTACTCACGACCTTATCTCTAGTATGGAGGCAGAGAAATATTGCGCTGGCGTGTGTGTGTGTTGTTTACTTGACTATGTACGTTGCTGTTGGTATTGGATATTTATTGTTGAGGGAATGAGAACGATCAACATGTTTTTGGGAATTCAAAACCGGGAAAAAACAAAAAAAGTGGTGAGAGAGAAAATTGTATGAGGGGATAACGGTGTGTGTGTGTTTTTGTTATTCCACTTGGCCTGTATGAATAAAAACATGTGCGTGTGCTTGCTTCTTTTCATTAATATTTATTTTTCGTTCGATATTTAGAGAGTGCCATCAGTACTTCTGCTGATAATTTTTGGCATGCATAAGCATTTATTGTTATTTATGTATGCATGTATGCGTACATGTATGAGTACATGTGTTTGCCACTATTTGGGATATAGGCGCAGGGGCAAGCGCTGCTTTGTTTAGGTGTGTCGTCATTACAGAGTTGGCTATGTGGGTATTACTTCATGACTTCTTTATGTATATTTGTATATGGCTCGGTATGGTATCGTTGTATTAATTTTGTATATGAGATTTTATTTATTTGTATATTTATTTACATATTATACTTATGACTAAATTATTAGTATAATGTATGGATAGAGAAGAGCTATGACATCGATGGGCGTAAGCTCTGCGGGCTATGTAAAGGTATTCTAAATGGAATTATAAAGGTTAGATTGTTTTAGGTATTTGATTAAAAGATTATTATTGTCATCGTTCATTGTAGTGTTAATTAATTGAAATAGTCTTTGTTGTTGAGTGTTCTATTTTTGAATTTGTTCATGTTAAGCAGGGTACTCTGTTCATAATTTCGTGCGAACTGCTGTCAAAAGTCCATATAAAAAAAATTCATGCGAAATAATTGCAAAATAATATGGCTGAAGTTGTACTCTGTTCATCTTGTGAAAACATACGAAATGTTTCAGGCAGCATTATTTTTTCAAATACAACATGTTTCTGGCAACATATTTTTCAACTGCGAAATAATGTAAGCACCACTTCTTTCGTGCGGAATTGCAAACAACAGGTGATCAGATTTTACTTAGCAATAAATTTGTTACGCACAAATAACTAAAATAATGGAAAATAGTGTAAAAATAACATAAAATGAAGGTATGGGCTTTAGGATATGTTAGATGATCTATGCTTATTGGATCGAATTTTGTACACAATTTTGAGAGGATTCCGTCCATAATATGGACGTGGGAGACTTAAGTGTGACCTAACCTCAGAAGGTCTTTTATTGAGAGAACGTTATCGTTAATTTTTTATATATAATAAGCATTGAGGTTTTTAGGATTGTTTTTTCGTATCATTCCGAAGTTTGCATCCACTAGTTTATCTTTTCGAAATTTGGATTTCAAGAAATTTGGGATGTCGACTGCAGAAAAATTTGGTGTAGTTATGAGAGGTGCAGAAAGTGCACTCTTGGCACACTTATCCGGTGTTTCGTTGTTGAGATTTTATTTTGTTCTTCTATATATTTGAGTCTGTTTTATGTATGTTTTTGATTTTACTTTATGTTTTCATAATTCTGTTGACTTCGATAACTATGAACTCTATGGTATAGTATTGATTTCATTTGTTTATTTATTTATAAATATTATTTTTAGGATTATATTTCATATCTAGTAAAAATTATTTTTTATGTTTATTTATATTAAGTGTGTCGTCATCATGTGGGTATGACATCATCATTTCTCTATCTGGTTGTGTATCTGTGCTTTATATTTGATCTAGTATCGTTGTTGTTTTTCTGCATATTTGAGTCTGTTTTATGTATATATTAATATTTCTTTTTGTTTTATTAATCATTTTTATTTCGTGATTTTTGATTATATTTTGAACTCTACTGCACAATACTGTGGAGATAGAAAAATATTGTGCTGGCTGAAAATGTATCTATGTATTTTAGGCGTAGCGTCATCACTGACGTCATCGCGTGTGTATGTGTATGATGTTGTCAATTCTTTATATGGGTGTATTTGTATGGGTGTTGAGATCGATTTAGGATCATGGTATTAATTTCGTTGATGAGTTTTTGTTGTTCTGTATATTTAAAACTGTTTTATATATTTTTTATACTTCTTTGTTTTTATACCCTTCACCAAAAAATTTGGAAAGGGGATATATAGGTTTGTCATTCCGTATGTAATTTCTTCATTATTCATTTAAGACCCCATAAAGTATATATATTCTGGATTCTTATAGATAGAGAAGTCGAATTAGCGATGTCCGTCTGTGCGTCTGCTACATTTTGTTGTAGTTAGATTTAAGGCCAAAACACAACCTAGAGAAATAAATTTTATACCATTCTCTTGGATTTGTTCGATTTAAAAATAACAAAACTCGGTCCAATAATTAATGAGATATAGCCAAAAGACTTTTTTTGTTATATTTCCTAACCTTTTGTTTTTTTATGGCCCCAACAGTCCTACGGTCAATTTTATGAAGCAGATCTCTTGTATGGAGTTCTACGAAGGTTAAGACTGAAAATAATTGAAGTCGGTCCATTAACGACTAAAATATGAGCAAAAAAAATGGCATTCGAAATAATTTTAATTTTAAAAATTTTTTTAAAAAGTTGCGTGGGGATTCAATCCCACAACCTCTTGGTTGGTAGTCACGACAGCTTCTTGTACACCACAGAGCAGTTGTATTTTTAATAGTAGTTCACGAGTTGAAGAACATAATATATCTTATTTATTATAAAATACTAAAATTTCAAATTCTTGATGGAAATTGGTGTGGTCGTTGTAAATCTTCCCTTTTTGGCACACATATATCACAAACATACATACTGAAATGCGTTCATGGGCACATGTACACATTGTGTGTATACATGTGTATATTTAAATGATTTGTTGTTTTGTTTTTGTTTGTTTCTTTAAACTTATTTTTGTACGTTTATTAGTATAATATTATGCATGCATATTACAGTATTTTTTATCGCTTACATTTTCTCTTCGTATATAAATAACCATAATTATTTTTTATATTATTTATATTAAAGAAATGTAATGGATCGTCAAGACACTATGTACGAGTAAATATACAAAATCAATGAAATTGAATTTTAGTTTTGTTTTGAAAAAGTATTAATATTTCATTTTTTATGACTATTTGTGATTTCAGAAGAAAAGCAAAATTGATGCTTATATCCTGTTTTATACTTGTGTAATTTTAATTATTTTCTATATTCGGGTGCAGAGCGTACCTGCAGTATATCAGAACCCGATATTATTATTGTATTTGTACACTGAGAAAAAAAGTGCGCTTTAAAATTAAATGTGAACACTTTCAAATTTTATTTAAAGTGCCTCAGTCTATAGGTTCTTATGGGGGGCACAAAAATAATATTTTGTAAAATTGCTAATTTTAAGTTTTTAAAGTGTTTACTGTTAATTTAAAAGTTAAAATTTTTGTTTTTAATGTAAATTCTTAAATTGAAAAATGTTGACTTTATTTTATAATGACAAACTTTATATTTTACAGTTAAATATATTATTTATAATGTTATCACTTTTAAAATTGTTAAGTGATCAATTTGCGGAAAAGTTTTAACGTTTACATTTAAAGTGTTCACTTTATAAATCAAAGTGTCACTTTCTAATTTAAAGTGTCACTTTCTAATTTAAAGCCTTCACTTTAATATTGAAAGTTTTAGTTTTGAGTAAAAAGTATTAACTTTAATGTTAAAGTTTTCACTTTAATATATAAAGTGGTAACTTTTAAATCTTTGTTGGAAGTAAATGTTTCAATACGGCTGGTTTTCATACATGAAAATTTTTAATTTTAAAGTCCCTTGTACTGGAATTAAAGTGAGTTTAAAGTGTTTCTTTTCTGAGTGTGCAATGTGACAAAAAATCTTTTGACAATTAAAATGTTGTTTGGATACTTAGTAACACATAACAAAGCAGAAAAATCTCTTCCCGGCTAGAATTTGATAAGAAATGTTTCTTTCATTCTGTAACATCAGTAAGGTAATCTTCAAAAGCACTTCAATTAATTGCCATTTTTCTATAAAATAAAAACAAAGTTTAATGTAAGAATTCAATTTGATATCAAGCTCCAAAATGTAATTAGCAAATAAACTAAAAATTGAAAACCCCGCGAAAATAGCGATTATCTAAAAATTGCAACTGCAATATTGGAAATTATTCCCAAAATTTATTTAAAAAAATCATATAATTGGCAATCGGCAGCCAAAAGTCTTGAAAAAATCTCTAAAATGACAAAAATTCTTAAAAATATGCAAACACATTTCGAACATCCATTGTGAAAATTAAACTTTTATTAAAAACTATTTTGTATTTGGAATAAAAATTTAAAATGCATTTGTATTTTAAATAAAAGTATTGCAAATACCTACTTTCCACAAATTTATATTTAGCTTCTAGATTGCATTATCCAATTGAATAATTTAATGTGGGCTTAATTAAAATGTATTCTAAGAATAGTTCGCAATTCATCAAATATTTTTCAAACAATCAGTTCTTATCGTACATATCATACATATGAACTTTGGATTTTTAGATCGGAATGTTTGGGGAAAATTTCCAAAAATAGTATATGCATACATATTTGTATTTCATTTTTTTGTGCATATTTTCGTATTTTCCCCAATTCAACACATACAAAATGATAAGCTAAGATCTTAGGAGATAAAAAATTGATTTCTTCATATTCATATAAAATAAACTGGTCTTACATTCATTAAAAACACCTAAAAAATCATAGTTTTGAGGAATTGGACGCGGATTAATGGTAAAATATTACGAAAATAAGCCGAATTATGGGTTGGATTTGAGAGCAAAATGCTTTCTGTTTGCGATTTTATCGTAATTTTTCATATTTTGATCTCTGTCTTACTTAGTAAACGCAGATGAAGATTTAAATATAAAATGTTTTTAATTAAATTCATCTGTTTTCTTAGCAGGCTTGAAATTCCATTGTGTTTCTATATCAGAAATATACATATTGAACAAAAACCTTTATCGTCTGGTCCAACCGCAATACAGATAAGTAAATGGAAAAGTTAACAAAATTTTAAAAAGGCAACTATCAGAATAGCTCTAGTTTACATACATACGTACATCATACGAGTTTCAAAGAAGAAATTAAATTAAAATAATGAATTAAAATATGTTGTTATAATTTATAATTTAATATTTTTCTTACACCGTCAAGTTATTTTTATTTTTGTCATTACTATTATATTATATCAAATAAAAACGTCGACAACTTACTAAATTCATTATATTATTATTTTATCACTGTACTTAATCCTATCTGCTAACATATTGGATATTTTTGAAAAATAAACCTTTTATGGTTCATAAAATTGGCAAAACGCAAAAATTAAAAAAATATTATAAATGAGATTGTGGCTGGTTTTTTAAATAAATTGTGGAACAAACTTTTTCAAATAAAAAGTAAAAGTAATAAAAACAACTAAAATGTATAGAAAATTCTAAAAAAATAGCATTGTATTATGTTCAGGATTCGAAACCGTGCCACCGGGTAAGAAGGTACGGTTTCAAATCCTGACCAACCATTTATTAATTTTTTAATTTTTTTTAATTTTTGACACATTTGAGTTATATTTATTACTTTTACTTTTTATTTGAAAAAGTTCGTTATTTTTTTAAGAATTTTTGATAGCTTTAAATTATTTTCAATGTGAAGATAATATTGGAACATTTTAATCATTAGACTAGCAGATTTATGTAATAGGTGTCGATATTTTTTATCTATTTTGGGAGAATTTCTTCATTATTAAACCTGTTCTTACGTTTCAATTCATTTCTTTGTTTAGTCGAAGACCACTGGCTTATTGATAAAGATGTTGAAACACTTCTTGGATGTGTGAAAAAATATATAAGTGCTAATAAGGGGATGTTAATATTTTTATAATGCACTCTAGGCAAGAAATTGTAACAAATTTGTTACGGAATTCATAATTTATGGCTTACTTTATAAAAGCAGTTTGCAAAGCAAAGCGAGAATGCCTTCTAAACTCATGCTTCCAGTGTTGCTTTGGAAGCTGTGTCTATGAAATCAGCCTATACTATGAAATAGAGATTAGAACCAATAATGCGTGATCGTGATTAATTTTTTGTTTCCATCACGTGAGGGTGCGTCCGTAAGACGGTGAGTGGCATTTTTTTTTTGCTTTAATGTTTTTTTTCCATTTAAAATATTTTTTTTAATTTTTTTTTCGTATTTCGTGGGCACGATTTTTCGTGATTGTGACTTCTTTCGTCACTCCATACTATGGTGAAGGGTATATAAGATTCGGGACAGCTGAATAATTCTGCTTACTTAAACATATATGAACTCTACGCCATCTTCTTGACTTTATTTGTTTATCTATTTATGAATATTATTTCTCAAATTCGCTGGCGGTCTACAGAATAAATTCTTCGGAAAATAATTTTTGTTTGTTTATATGTATGTATGTATGAATTTCACAAGTATACAGTTGAATTTGAAATATTTGTGATGATTTTAAACCAGGCATAGTCTTGATTTCGAAGTGTTTAAAAAATCTAAATTTTTTAAAAAGTCTACAATCAAAAGTTGACAGTTAATGATTACAAAAGTTATCTATCCAAATCTAAAATTATCTTAAATGAAATGCTTGCATTTATTTTTAAAGCACATCATAACTACATATACTCAAATATTAACTAGTAGGATGATAGGAAAAATACTATGGAATATAATATAAAAATGTGTGCTTGGGAAACATTACATAGAGCGAAATAATGAATTTGGTTATATTGACTTAATTTAAAAATTACTTACCGGATGACAATTGGATTTAATTTTATACTGTTTGTATTAGTTTATAAATATTTATTTATTTTTAATCGAATCAAAATAGGTGTAGTTAGAACGGAGTTATTAAATCTTATGATTGATATAGTAGCTTGTAATATGAATTTAACGAAATGTATTTTTTTATAGATCAAAAACTCTGAAACAAAAATATATAATTAAAAAATTGTAGATTTTCTCTGATAATGATTTTAGTATTGATATATTCATTGCTATATGTGATGATTGATGTTTACGTCTCTCAGTCTCTTTTCTGAAGCGCGAGTTAAACTTCTTTGTCAGAGAAGGAGTAAAAAAAAATATAGTTTTTGTAGTACTCAATGTGCTGTTCTTTATTCTAATATATTCTTAAGACTAAAATAAAAAGTGTTACTTAATATCTATTTATACTAGTAACTTTGTTTACTAGTTTCTTAAATATATTTTAACGTTTAGGTCAGAAATACCTTTATCATTCAATAATATGTTTTGAGTTTCCTTTGTTAGGTTGACAGGTCGCCGGTGAAGAATTAGGAAAGAGTACCAGCCCACTTGGGTCCAAAGTAATTATAATCCCTTTGTGTTTACCTGAAGTAAAGAGGGAAAAATTATAATGAAAGAAATTAAGTAAAGTATTGAAAAATGGTGCAGAGGAGAGCATAGTATGGAAATCAGTGAAAATGTAGAAATGTAAAGTAAAAGGGAAGAGGAGAGATGTAGACTCCGTGAAGGAGGGATCATGTAGTCTACGACCAAGGGGGAGCCTGCGAGAGAACCAACCACTGCTCCCAATGAAGGAACTGATGTTTTTGAGACAAGAGCCCGACAGCTCCGATATACATTTTAGTTGTTTTTATTACTTTTACTTTTTATTTGAAAAAGTTTGTTCCACAATTTATTAAAAAAACCAGGGCACAATCTCATTTATACAAAATTTTTTTTAATTTTTGCGTTTTTTTAAATTTTATGAACGATAAAAGGTTTACTATTCAAATATATCCAATATGTTATCAGATAGGATTTTGTGCAGTGATAAAATAATTATATAATGAATTTAGTAAGTTGTCGACGTTTTTATTTGATATAATATAATATTAATAATAAAAATAACTTGACGGTGTAAGAAAAAATATTCAATTATAATATATAACAACATATTTTAATTCATTATTTTAATTTAATTTTTTCTTTGAAACTCGTATGATGTACGTATGTATGTAAACTAGTGGTATTCTGATAGTTGTCTTTTTAAAATTTTGTTAACTTTTCCACTTACTTATCTGTATTGCGGTTGGACCAGACGATAAAGGTTTTGGTTCAATATAACCTGTATATTTCTGATATAGAAACACAATGGAATTTCAATCGCAATTGATTTAAAAAATACGAATTCGGTAATTCAATTCAGCCTGCTAAGAAAACAGATGGATTTAATTAAAAACATTTTTATTTAAATCTTCTTCTGCCTTTACTAAGTAAGACAGAGATCTTAATATGAAAAATTACGATAAAATCGCAAACATAAAGCTTTTTGCTCTCAAATCCAAACCATAATTCGGCTTATTTTCGTAATATTTTACCATTAATCCGCGTCCAATTCCGTAGTGCGCGCTATCGCCAATGCGATATTCCGCAAAACTATGATTTTTTGGGTGTTTTTAGTGAATGTAAGACCAGTTAAAAATCAATTTTTTATCTCCTAAGATCTTAACTTATCATTTTGTATATGTTGAATTGGGGAAAATACAAAAATATGCAAAAAAAAAATACAAATATGTATGCATATACTATTTTTGGAAATTTTCCCCAAACATACCGATCCAAAAATCCAAAGTTCATTTGTATGTATACGATAGGAACTGATTGTTTGAAAAATATTTGATGAATTGGGAACTATTCTTAGAATACATTTTAATTAAGCCCGCATTAAATTATTCAAATGGATAATGCAATCTAGAAGCTAAATATAAATATGCTTTTATTCAAAATACAAATGCATTTTAAATATTTATTCCAATTAGCAAATAGTTTTTAATAAAAGTTTAATTTTCACAATGGAAATGATATTTTTTAAGTTTTTTTACTCTTTAATTTTGCTTTTTTTAATCAATATTGAATCATACAATTTTCCTGCTGTTCGCATATTTTTAAGAATTTTTAGCATTTTAGAGATTTTTTAAGATTTTTGGCTACCTAGTGCCAATTATATGATTTTTTTAAAATAAATTTTGGGAATTATTTCCAATATTGCAGTTGCAATTTATAGAATATGCGCTTTAAAGTTTGATATCAAATTAAATTCGTACATCAAAATTTGTTTTTATTTTATAGAAAAAGCAATTAATTGAAGTGCTTTTGAAGATTAACTCACTGATGTTACAGAATGAAAGATACATTTCTTAGCAAATTTTAGTCGGGAAGAGATTTTGCTGCTTTGGTAGTTACTAAGTATCCAAACAACATTTTAATTGTCAAAAAATTTTTTATCATATTGTACAAATACAAATACGCTCTGCACCTGAATATACATAGAAAATAATTAAAATTACACAAGTATAAAACAGGATATAAGCATAAATTTTGCCTTTCTTCTGAAATCACAAATAGTCATAAAAATTAAAAATTAATACATTTTTTAAACAAAACTAAAATTCAATTTCATTGATTTTGTATATTTACTCGTACATAGTGTTGACGATCCATTACATTTCTTTAATATAAATAATATAAAAAAAATTATGGTTATTTACATACGAAAAGAAAATATAAGCGAGAAAAAATACTGTAATACGCATGCATATTATTATACTAATAAACGTACAAAATTTTTTTAAAGAAACAAACAAAAAAATTACAAATCTTTACTTTAAGAATGTTAAGTTTACACATGCATACACACAATGTGTACATGTGCCCATGAACGCATTTTAGTATGTATGTAATATATGTGTGACAAAAAGGGCCAATTTACAACAACCACACCAATTTCCATCAAGAATTTGAAGTTTTAGTATTTTATAATAAATTAGATATATTATGTTCTTAAACGCGTAACCTACTACGAAAAATACAACTGCTCTGTGGAGAACAAGAAGCGGTCGTGACTACCAACCAAGAGGTTGTTGGATCAAGTCCCCACGCAACTTTTTCAAAAATTTTTTTAAAGTAAAATTATTTCGAATGCCTTTTTTTGCTCATATTTTAGTCGTTAATGGACCGACTTCAATTATTTTCAGTCCAAACCTTCGTAGAACTCCATACAAGAGATCTGCTTCATAAAATTGACCGTAGGACAGTCGGAGAAATATAACAAAAAAAGTCTTTTGGCTATATCTCATTAATTATTTGACCGAGTTTTGTTATTTTCAAAACGAACAAATTTATGAAAAATTCCAAGAGAATGGTATAAAATTTATTTTTATATGTTGTGTTTTGGCCTTAATTCAACTACACCAAAATGTAGCAGACGGACATCGCTAATTTGACTTCTCTATCTATAAGGATACAGAATATATATACATTATGGGATCTTAAATTAATAATGAAGAAATTACATACGGAATGACAAACCTATATATCCCCTTTCCAAATTTTTTGGTGTAGGGTATAAAAATATAATCATATAAAAAAGAATTGGAATCAGTGATACACTAACATGTTTTATTAATTCTAGTGTACAATTTGGGAACTTTTCTGAAGTAGATGTCAATTATAAAAATGTAAATTTTATTAACTTTTGGAGTTTAATTAAAAAAAGGCATAACAGTCGTTTGAAAAATAAACGTACGAAAAATACGGTCCTAACTCATTTCAGTCACCAAAATAGTAGACAGAACTGGTGACTTGTGGACACATGCCCCTACGTTTCCTACACACATACACAGCCAACATAACACTGGCAAGCAAACATAGCTATACACACACCCAAACTCTTTCACACAAACACATAAAAAACTGCACGATGGCAACACTGGCTCGCTCTACTTACAGTGCGTCATTTTCGTTTGATCTTTTTGTTGTAATTTCTTTTACATTTGTATGTATTTTTAAATTTTTCGATTATTACTACAGTCGTCTGTCGGGGAAGACAAAGCAGTACCATCTTAAAAATCTTACTATATCTTAGCCCGTGTATGTAGAAATTCATATTCTTGCTTTTTAGCGATTTCAGCGCTTCCTCATATAGCGTCACAGTATTTGAATTTATTTTTGTACCGATTGGCATTCTCTTAAACCTGTATTTGGTACCGATAATTCCTAGTACTCGGGAAAATCTCACGTTGGTATCCACAATTATTGGTGGAATTTCCTCCTTTTTTACGAATTATTCTTCTTCATCTTCGGACAACAGATGAACTCTGTTGCTGGTGTTTGGCCCGTCATATATCGTGGGCATCTTGTATTTGGGAGAATTGCCCCAAAACGTCCTTCTTTTCTGACCATTTGTAGTAAAAATATTAATTTATTTAAAAAGAAAAAATTTATTATATTATACGCCAGGAAAAATACACGTTGTTAACAACTCAAGTCAGTATTGCCGGATCTGCTTCTTATATTTTAAGCTGTTAAGTCTGCAGTTGTTGCAATATTAAAACTTTCACTAATATCATTTCCCATATCTATTTCTAGGAGATTCATTTTACAATAAATACAAATATTATATAAGACTACACAAACATTTGTAATTTTTGCTGATACATTTGATTAGTATTTATAAGTGCGCCTATTGTGCGCTCTACAACATTTCTGGTTTGAGAATATATATGATTTAATCGGCTCTTTGGAGTACCCTCTCTAAACGGTGTAATCAAGAATAGCTCCAGTGGATAGCCTGCATCACCTTGAAAAAAATATGCATAAATTATTTGTTTAAAATTATTTTACCAAACTATATTCGTCTCAACTAATACACATGTGTTTTTATCGCCAATGGTAATTTTTTAATTCACTTGCATTCCGTATTAATGAATCGTGAGCTGATCCTGGGAAGTGAGATGATATATCTATATTGATATAATTTCTTCTTTAACATAATTTAATTAAATTTCATACATACAACGGTTGCATTAAAACTGAAGAAACCTTTTCTGTTGTAGTACTTAAAACGTTCCAGAGTTATTGGTTCTATGACACCATAAAAACCAGATTTTTTATAAAAATATTGTTTAATTTCAAATCGTTCATTTTAGCTCACCTTAAAAGAAATACAGCTCCTTGCGTAATTCGCTATTCATTGCATTTGTACACTCTTTAAATACTTTGCTGACAGATGACTGCGAAAGACCTGCATTGTAGCCATCACTAGCTCCTTTCTGGTAACTTCCTTCCGCCAGTATGCGCATCGTTGCTGCCAGTTTCAGTATATTTGGCACCGCCGAATTTCTTTTCGATTCTTCCAATTTAGGCTCAATATTACCCAAAACGTGCTTATAAGCCGACTTCTTCAATCGAAAATAGCTAACAAATATGAAAAGGAATATTATTAAACTTTTAAATTTTTTCGATACTTCTACTTCCTTGAATTTGACATTGAATATATGTAGATTTTATGAATTTCTTATTTCTCTTCGCAAAGTATTATTTACTAATTTTTATCAAAATTATGGAAAATATCACGAAATAATTCAAATCAATCTTTTTTATTTCTGTTGCCGCCAATTTATTTTTATTATTATTTTTGACAGCTCAGAACAGATTGCTTCATAATATTTAACTATTTTTAGAATTTGTGTCACT
>CATQFJ010000121.1:0-44364 GCA_956483585.1 Gymnocheta viridis
TGAAAACAAAATGCTATGCAATAGCTTTGCCGCGGCAGTTCTCGAGTGCCACATGTCTTTTTTTATTGGCGTATCAGTAACGCTCTAAAAGAAAAGGCTATAGCCTTTTCTATAAATTAGAAAAAATTATGTTAGTTATTTTTTTTAAATTTAATACATTTTATTGAAAACAAAATGCTATGCAATAGCTTTGCCGCGGCAGTTCTCGAGTGCCACATGTCTTTTTTTATTGGCGTATCAGTAACGCTCTAAAAGAAAAGGCTATAGCCTTTTCTATAAATTAGAAAAAATTATGTTAGTTATTTTTTTTTAATTTAATACATTTTATTGAAAACAAAATGCTATGCAATAGCTTTGCCGCGGCAGTTCTCGAGTGCCACATGTCTTTTTTTATTGGCGTATCAGTAACGCTCCAAAAGAAAAGGCTATAGCCTTTTCTATAAATTAGAAAAAATTATGTTAGTTATTTTTTTTTTAATTTAATACATTTTATTGAAAACAAAATGCTATGCAATAGCTTTGCCGCGGCAGTTCTCGAGTGCCACATGTCTTTTTTTATTGGCGTATCAGTAACGCTCTAAAAGAAAAGGCTATAGCCTTTTCTATAAATTAGAAAAAATTATGTTAGTTATTTTTTTTTTATTTAATACATTTTATTGAAAACAAAATGCTATGCAATAGCTTTGCCGCGGCAGTTCTCGAGTGCCACATGTCTTTTTTTATTGGCGTATCAGTAACGCTCCAAAAGAAAAGGCTATAGCCTTTTCTATAAATTAGAAAAAATTATGTTAGTTATTTTTTTTTAATTTAATACATTTTATTGAAAACAAAATGCTATGCAATAGCTTTGCCGCGGCAGTTCTCGAGTGCCACATGTCTTTTTTTATTGGCGTATCAGTAACGCTCCAAAAGAAAAGGCTATAGCCTTTTCTATAAATTAGAAAAAATTATGTTAGTTATTTTTTTTTAATTTAATACATTTTATTGAAAACAAAATGCTATGCAATAGCTTTGCCGCGGCAGTTCTCGAGTGCCACATGTCTTTTTTTATTGGCGTATCAGTAACGCTCTAAAAGAAAAGGCTATAGCCTTTTCTATAAATTAGAAAAAATTATGTTAGTTATTTTTTTTTAATTTAATACATTTTATTGAAAACAAAATGCTATGCAATAGCTTTGCCGCGGCAGTTCTCGAGTGCCACATGTCTTTTTTTATTGGCGTATCAGTAACGCTCCAAAAGAAAAGGCTATAGCCTTTTCTATAAATTAAAAAAAATTATGTTAGTTATTTTTTTTTTAATTTAATACATTTTATTGAAAACAAAATGCTATGCAATAGCTTTGCCGCGGCAGTTCTCGAGTGCCACATGTCTTTTTTTATTGGCGTATCAGTAACGCTCCAAAAGAAAAGGCTATAGCCTTTTCTATAAATTAGAAAAAATTATGTTAGTTATTTTTTTTTAATTTAATACATTTTATTGAAAACAAAATGCTATGCAATAGCTTTGCCGCGGCAGTTCTCGAGTGCCACATGTCTTTTTTTATTGGCGTATCAGTAACGCTCCAAAAGAAAAGGCTATAGCCTTTTCTATAAATTAGAAAAAATTATGTTAGTTATTTTTTTTTAATTTAATACATTTTATTGAAAACAAAATGCTATGCAATAGCTTTGCCGCGGCAGTTCTCGAGTGCCACATGTCTTTTTTTATTGGCGTATCAGTAACGCTCCAAAAGAAAAGGCTATAGCCTTTTCTATAAATTAGAAAAAATTATGTTAGTTATTTTTTTTTAATTTAATACATTTTATTGAAAACAAAATGCTATGCAATAGCTTTGCCGCGGCAGTTCTCGAGTGCCACATGTCTTTTTTTATTGGCGTATCAGTAACGCTCCAAAAGAAAAGGCTATAGCCTTTTCTATAAATTAGAAAAAATTATGTTAGTTATTTTTTTTTAATTTAATACATTTTATTGAAAACAAAATGCTATGCAATAGCTTTGCCGCGGCAGTTCTCGAGTGCCACATGTCTTTTTTTATTGGCGTATCAGTAACGCTCTAAAAGAAAAGGCTATAGCCTTTTCTATAAATTAGAAAAAATTATGTTAGTTATTTTTTTTAAATTTAATACATTTTATTGAAAACAAAATGCTATGCAATAGCTTTGCCGCGGCAGTTCTCGAGTGCCACATGTCTTTTTTTATTGGCGTATCAGTAACGCTCCAAAAGAAAAGGCTATAGCCTTTTCTATAAATTAGAAAAAATTATGTTAGTTATTTTTGTTTAATTTAATACATTTTATTGAAAACAAAATGCTATGCAATAGCTTTGCCGCGGCAGTTCTCGAGTGCCACATGTCTTTTTTTATTGGCGTATCAGTAACGCTCCAAAAGAAAAGGCTATAGCCTTTTCTATAAATTAGAAAAAATTATGTTAGTTATTTTTGTTTAATTTAATACATTTTATTGAAAACAAAATGCTATGCAATAGCTTTGCCGCGGCAGTTCTCGAGTGCCACATGTCTTTTTTTATTGGCGTATCAGTAACGCTCCAAAAGAAAAGGCTATAGCCTTTTCTATAAATTAGAAAAAATTATGTTAGTTATTTTTGTTTAATTTAATACATTTTATTGAAAACAAAATGCTATGCAATAGCTTTGCCGCGGCAGTTCTCGAGTGCCACATGTCTTTTTTTATTGGCGTATCAGTAACGCTCCAAAAGAAAAGGCTATAGCCTTTTCTATAAATTAGAAAAAATTATGTTAGTTATTTTTTTTTTAATTTAATACATTTTATTGAAAACAAAATGCTATGCAATAGCTTTGCCGCGGCAGTTCTCGAGTGCCACATGTCTTTTTTTATTGGCGTATCAGTAACGCTCCAAAAGAAAAGGCTATAATAGCCTTTTCTATAAATTAGAAAAAATTATGTTAGTTATTTTTTTTTAATTTAATACATTTTATTGAAAACAAAATGCTATGCAATAGCTTTGCCGCGGCAGTTCTCGAGTGCCACATGTCTTTTTTTATTGGCGTATCAGTAACGCTCCAAAAGAAAAGGCTATAGCCTTTCCTATAAATTAGAAAAAATTATGTTAGTTATTTTTTTTTAATTTAATACATTTTATTGAAAACAAAATGCTATGCAATAGCTTTGCCGCGGCAGTTCTCGAGTGCCACATGTCTTTTTTTATTGGCGTATCAGTAACGCTCCAAAAGAAAAGGCTATAGCCTTTTCTATAAATTAGAAAAAATTATGTTAGTTATTTTTTTTTTAATTTAATACATTTTATTGAAAACAAAATGCTATGCAATAGCTTTGCCGCGGCAGTTCTCGAGTGCCACATGTCTTTTTTTATTGGCGTATCAGTAACGCTCCAAAAGAAAAGGCTATAGCCTTTTCTATAAATTAGAAAAAATTATGTTAGTTATTTTTTTTTTTAATTTAATACATTTTATTGAAAACAAAATGCTATGCAATAGCTTTGCCGCGGCAGTTCTCGAGTGCCACATGTCTTTTTTTATTGGCGTATCAGTAACGCTCCAAAAGAAAAGGCTATAGCCTTTTCTATAAATTAGAAAAAATTATGTTAGTTATTTTTTTTTTAATTTAATACATTTTATTGAAAACAAAATGCTATGCAATAGCTTTGCCGCGGCAGTTCTCGAGTGCCACATGTCTTTTTTTATTGGCGTATCAGTAACGCTCCAAAAGAAAAGGCTATAGCCTTTTCTATAAATTAGAAAAAATTATGTTAGTTATTTTTTTTTAATTTAATACATTTTATTGAAAACAAAATGCTATGCAATAGCTTTGCCGCGGCAGTTCTCGAGTGCCACATGTCTTTTTTTATTGGCGTATCAGTAACGCTCCAAAAGAAAAGGCTATAGCCTTTTCTATAAATTAGAAAAAATTATGTTAGTTATTTTTTTTTAATTTAATACATTTTATTGAAAACAAAATGCTATGCAATAGCTTTGCCGCGGCAGTTCTCGAGTGCCACATGTCTTTTTTTATTGGCGTATCAGTAACGCTCCAAAAGAAAAGGCTATAGCCTTTTCTATAAATTAGAAAAAATTATGTTAGTTATTTTTTTTAAATTTAATACATTTTATTGAAAACAAAATGCTATGCAATAGCTTTGCCGCGGCAGTTCTCGAGTGCCACATGTCTTTTTTTATTGGCGTATCAGTAACGCTCCAAAAGAAAAGGCTATAGCCTTTTCTATAAATTAGAAAAAATTATGTTAGTTATTTTTTTTTAATTTAATACATTTTATTGAAAACAAAATGCTATGCAATAGCTTTGCCGCGGCAGTTCTCGAGTGCCACATGTCTTTTTTTATTGGCGTATCAGTAACGCTCTAAAAGAAAAGGCTATAGCCTTTTCTATAAATTAGAAAAAATTATGTTAGTTATTTTTTTTAAATTTAATACATTTTATTGAAAACAAAATGCTATGCAATAGCTTTGCCGCGGCAGTTCTCGAGTGCCACATGTCTTTTTTTATTGGCGTATCAGTAACGCTCCAAAAGAAAAGGCTATAGCCTTTTCTATAAATTAGAAAAAATTATGTTAGTTATTTTTTTTAATTTAATACATTTTATTGAAAACAAAATGCTATGCAATAGCTTTGCCGCGGCAGTTCTCGAGTGCCACATGTCTTTTTTTATTGGCGTATCAGTAACGCTCCAAAAGAAAAGGCTATAGCCTTTTCTATAAATTAGAAAAAATTATGTTAGTTATTTTTTTTAATTTAATACATTTTATTGAAAACAAAATGCTATGCAATAGCTTTGCCGCGGCAGTTCTCGAGTGCCACATGTCTTTTTTTATTGGCGTATCAGTAACGCTCCAAAAGAAAAGGCTATAGCCTTTTCTATAAATTAGAAAAAATTATGTTAGTTATTTTTTTTTAATTTAATACATTTTATTGAAAACAAAATGCTATGCAATAGCTTTGCCGCGGCAGTTCTCGAGTGCCACATGTCTTTTTTTATTGGCGTATCAGTAACGCTCCAAAAGAAAAGGCTATAGCCTTTTCTATAAATTAGAAAAAATTATGTTAGTTATTTTTTTTTAATTTAATACATTTTATTGAAAACAAAATGCTATGCAATAGCTTTGCCGCGGCAGTTCTCGAGTGCCACATGTCTTTTTTTATTGGCGTATCAGTAACGCTCCAAAAGAAAAGGCTATATATAGCCTTTTCTATAAATTAGAAAAAATTATGTTAGTTATTTTTTTTTAATTTAATACATTTTATTGAAAACAAAATGCTATGCAATAGCTTTGCCGCGGCAGTTCTCGAGTGCCACATGTCTTTTTTTATTGGCGTATCAGTAACGCTCCAAAAGAAAAGGCTATAGCCTTTTCTATAAATTAGAAAAAATTATGTTAGTTATTTTTTTTAAATTTAATACATTTTATTGAAAACAAAATGCTATGCAATAGCTTTGCCGCGGCAGTTCTCGAGTGCCACATGTCTTTTTTTATTGGCGTATCAGTAACGCTCCAAAAGAAAAGGCTATAGCCTTTTCTATAAATTAGAAAAAATTATGTTAGTTATTTTTTTTTAATTTAATACATTTTATTGAAAACAAAATGCTATGCAATAGCTTTGCCGCGGCAGTTCTCGAGTGCCACATGTCTTTTTTTATTGGCGTATCAGTAACGCTCTAAAAGAAAAGGCTATAGCCTTTTCTATAAATTAGAAAAAATTATGTTAGTTATTTTTTTTTAATTTAATACATTTTATTGAAAACAAAATGCTATGCAATAGCTTTGCCGCGGCAGTTCTCGAGTGCCACATGTCTTTTTTTATTGGCGTATCAGTAACGCTCCAAAAGAAAAGGCTATAGCCTTTTCTATAAATTAGAAAAAATTATGTTAGTTATTTTTTTTTAATTTAATACATTTTATTGAAAACAAAATGCTATGCAATAGCTTTGCCGCGGCAGTTCTCGAGTGCCACATGTCTTTTTTTATTGGCGTATCAGTAACGCTCCAAAAGAAAAGGCTATAGCCTTTTCTATAAATTAGAAAAAATTATGTTAGTTATTTTTTTTTAATTTAATACATTTTATTGAAAACAAAATGCTATGCAATAGCTTTGCCGCGGCAGTTCTCGAGTGCCACATGTCTTTTTTTATTGGCGTATCAGTAACGCTCCAAAAGAAAAGGCTATAGCCTTTTCTATAAATTAGAAAAAATTATGTTAGTTATTTTTTTTTAATTTAATACATTTTATTGAAAACAAAATGCTATGCAATAGCTTTGCCGCGGCAGTTCTCGAGTGCCACATGTCTTTTTTTATTGGCGTATCAGTAACGCTCCAAAAGAAAAGGCTATAGCCTTTTCTATAAATTAGAAAAAATTATGTTAGTTATTTTTTTTTAATTTAATACATTTTATTGAAAACAAAATGCTATGCAATAGCTTTGCCGCGGCAGTTCTCGAGTGCCACATGTCTTTTTTTATTGGCGTATCAGTAACGCTCCAAAAGAAAAGGCTATAGCCTTTTCTATAAATTAGAAAAAATTATGTTAGTTATTTTTTTTTAATTTAATACATTTTATTGAAAACAAAATGCTATGCAATAGCTTTGCCGCGGCAGTTCTCGAGTGCCACATGTCTTTTTTTATTGGCGTATCAGTAACGCTCCAAAAGAAAAGGCTATAGCCTTTTCTATAAATTAGAAAAAATTATGTTAGTTATTTTTTTTTAATTTAATACATTTTATTGAAAACAAAATGCTATGCAATAGCTTTGCCGCGGCAGTTCTCGAGTGCCACATGTCTTTTTTTATTGGCGTATCAGTAACGCTCCAAAAGAAAAGGCTATAGCCTTTTCTATAAATTAGAAAAAATTATGTTAGTTATTTTTTTTTAATTTAATACATTTTATTGAAAACAAAATGCTATGCAATAGCTTTGCCGCGGCAGTTCTCGAGTGCCACATGTCTTTTTTTATTGGCGTATCAGTAACGCTCCAAAAGAAAAGGCTATAGCCTTTTCTATAAATTAGAAAAAATTATGTTAGTTATTTTTTTTTAATTTAATACATTTTATTGAAAACAAAATGCTATGCAATAGCTTTGCCGCGGCAGTTCTCGAGTGCCACATGTCTTTTTTTATTGGCGTATCAGTAACGCTCCAAAAGAAAAGGCTATAGCCTTTTCTATAAATTAGAAAAAATTATGTTAGTTATTTTTTTTTAATTTAATACATTTTATTGAAAACAAAATGCTATGCAATAGCTTTGCCGCGGCAGTTCTCGAGTGCCACATGTCTTTTTTTATTGGCGTATCAGTAACGCTCCAAAAGAAAAGGCTATAGCCTTTTCTATAAATTAGAAAAAATTATGTTAGTTATTTTTTTTTAATTTAATACATTTTATTGAAAACAAAATGCTATGCAATAGCTTTGCCGCGGCAGTTCTCGAGTGCCACATGTCTTTTTTTATTGGCGTATCAGTAACGCTCCAAAAGAAAAGGCTATAGCCTTTTCTATAAATTAGAAAAAATTATGTTAGTTATTTTTTTTTAATTTAATACATTTTATTGAAAACAAAATGCTATGCAATAGCTTTGCCGCGGCAGTTCTCGAGTGCCACATGTCTTTTTTTATTGGCGTATCAGTAACGCTCCAAAAGAAAAGGCTATAGCCTTTTCTATAAATTAGAAAAAATTATGTTAGTTATTTTTTTTTAATTTAATACATTTTATTGAAAACAAAATGCTATGCAATAGCTTTGCCGCGGCAGTTCTCGAGTGCCACATGTCTTTTTTTATTGGCGTATCAGTAACGCTCCAAAAGAAAAGGCTATAGCCTTTTCTATAAATTAGAAAAAATTATGTTAGTTATTTTTTTTTAATTTAATACATTTTATTGAAAACAAAATGCTATGCAATAGCTTTGCCGCGGCAGTTCTCGAGTGCCACATGTCTTTTTTTATTGGCGTATCAGTAACGCTCCAAAAGAAAAGGCTATAGCCTTTTCTATAAATTAGAAAAAATTATGTTAGTTATTTTTGTTTAATTTAATACATTTTATTGAAAACAAAATGCTATGCAATAGCTTTGCCGCGGCAGTTCTCGAGTGCCACATGTCTTTTTTTATTGGCGTATCAGTAACGCTCCAAAAGAAAAGGCTATAGCCTTTTCTATAAATTAGAAAAAATTATGTTAGTTATTTTTTTTTAATTTAATACATTTTATTGAAAACAAAATGCTATGCAATAGCTTTGCCGCGGCAGTTCTCGAGTGCCACATGTCTTTTTTTATTGGCGTATCAGTAACGCTCCAAAAGAAAAGGCTATAGCCTTTTCTATAAATTAGAAAAAATTATGTTAGTTATTTTTTTTTAATTTAATACATTTTATTGAAAACAAAATGCTATGCAATAGCTTTGCCGCGGCAGTTCTCGAGTGCCACATGTCTTTTTTTATTGGCGTATCAGTAACGCTCCAAAAGAAAAGGCTATAGCCTTTTCTATAAATTAGAAAAAATTATGTTAGTTATTTTTTTTTAATTTAATACATTTTATTGAAAACAAAATGCTATGCAATAGCTTTGCCGCGGCAGTTCTCGAGTGCCACATGTCTTTTTTTATTGGCGTATCAGTAACGCTCCAAAAGAAAAGGCTATAGCCTTTTCTATAAATTAGAAAAAATTATGTTAGTTATTTTTTTTTAATTTAATACATTTTATTGAAAACAAAATGCTATGCAATAGCTTTGCCGCGGCAGTTCTCGAGTGCCACATGTCTTTTTTTATTGGCGTATCAGTAACGCTCCAAAAGAAAAGGCTATAGCCTTTTCTATAAATTAGAAAAAATTATGTTAGTTATTTTTTTTTAATTTAATACATTTTATTGAAAACAAAATGCTATGCAATAGCTTTGCCGCGGCAGTTCTCGAGTGCCACATGTCTTTTTTTATTGGCGTATCAGTAACGCTCCAAAAGAAAAGGCTATAGCCTTTTCTATAAATTAGAAAAAATTATGTTAGTTATTTTTTTTTTAATTTAATACATTTTATTGAAAACAAAATGCTATGCAATAGCTTTGCCGCGGCAGTTCTCGAGTGCCACATGTCTTTTTTTATTGGCGTATCAGTAACGCTCCAAAAGAAAAGGCTATAGCCTTTTCTATAAATTAGAAAAATTATGTTAGTTATTTTTTTTTAATTTAATACATTTTATTGAAAACAAAATGCTATGCAATAGCTTTGCCGCGGCAGTTCTCGAGTGCCACATGTCTTTTTTTATTGGCGTATCAGTAACGCTCCAAAAGAAAAGGCTATAGCCTTTTCTATAAATTAGAAAAAATTATGTTAGTTATTTTTTTTAATTTAATACATTTTATTGAAAACAAAATGCTATGCAATAGCTTTGCCGCGGCAGTTCTCGAGTGCCACATGTCTTTTTTTATTGGCGTATCAGTAACGCTCCAAAAGAAAAGGCTATAGCCTTTTCTATAAATTAGAAAAAATTATGTTAGTTATTTTTTTTAAATTTAATACATTTTATTGAAAACAAAATGCTATGCAATAGCTTTGCCGCGGCAGTTCTCGAGTGCCACATGTCTTTTTTTATTGGCGTATCAGTAACGCTCCAAAAGAAAAGGCTATAGCCTTTTCTATAAATTAGAAAAAATTATGTTAGTTATTTTTTTTTAATTTAATACATTTTACTTGAAAACAAAATGCTATGTTATAATTTAATACATTTTATTGAAAACAAAATGCTATGCAATAGCTTGCCGCGGCAGTTCTCGAGTGCCACATGTGTTTTTTTATTGGCGTATCAGTAACGCTCCAAAAGAAAAGGCTATAGCCTTTTCTATAAATTAGAAAAAATTATGTTAGTTATTTTTTTTTAATTTAATACATTTTATTGAAAACAAAATGCTATGCAATAGCTTTGCCGCGGCAGTTCTCGAGTGCCACATGTCTTTTTTTATTGGCGTATCAGTAACGCTCCAAAAGAAAAGGCTATAATAGCCTTTTCTATAAATTAGAAAAAATTATGTTAGTTATTTTTTTTTAATTTAATACATTTTATTGAAAACAAAATGCTATGCAATAGCTTTGGCGCGGCAGTTCTCGAGTGCCACATGTCTTTTTTTATTGGCGTATCAGTAACGCTCCAAAAGAAAAGGCTATAGCCTTTCCTATAAATTAGAAAAAATTATGTTAGTTATTTTTTTTTAATTTAATACATTTTATTGAAAACAAAATGCTATGCAATAGCTTTGCCGCGGCAGTTCTCGAGTGCCACATGTCTTTTTTTATTGGCGTATCAGTAACGCTCCAAAAGAAAAGGCTATAGCCTTTTCTATAAATTAGAAAAAATTATGTTAGTTATTTTTTTTTAATTTAATACATTTTATTGAAAACAAAATGCTATGCAATAGCTTTGCCGCGGCAGTTCTCGAGTGCCACATGTCTTTTTTTATTGGCGTATCAGTAACGCTCCAAAAGAAAAGGCTATAGCCTTTCCTATAAATTAGAAAAAATTATGTTAGTTATTTTTTTTTAATTTAATACATTTTATTGAAAACAAAATGCTATGCAATAGCTTTGCCGCGGCAGTTCTCGAGTGCCACATGTCTTTTTTTATTGGCGTATCAGTAACGCTCCAAAAGAAAAGGCTATAGCCTTTCCTATAAATTAGAAAAAATTATGTTAGTTATTTTTTTTTAATTTATTTATTTATTTATTTATTTATTTATTTATTCAGTCTATGGATACAATAAATCCTTACAGACTAGCACATATGACTATAATATAAAATTATTATTTGATTATAATATTCAACAAATTTTTATATTCAGAAAAAGAAATACTTATGTCTAAATTAGTAGAATATGTATTAAATAAAATCAAAGATTTATTTAAAGGCTCATTCCTAGCATACGTTGATCTATGAATATCTAGGTGAAAAAAATTATTATTATTTCTTAAAATTCTAGCAGGAACATGAAATTTAATAGTATTCAGTAGTTCAGGACAATCAATAAGACCATTGACAAGTCCATACAAAAAATTTAATGATGAGATATTACGCCTTGTTTCAAGAGTTTTCATAGAAATCAATGCACATTTATCAGCATAGGATGGATTCGAGTTTGAGGTACTAGAAGCAGAAAAATTTAAGAAAGAAAGAGCATATTTTATAAACTTTATTTGAATTTTTTCAATTCTATGTTTATAAATTTGAGTATTAGGACTCCAAATAAATGAAGCATATTCAAGCCTTGATCTCACAAAAGCAGTAAATAAGATTTTTTTCGTATAGTGATCAAACAGATTGTTAGTGTTTCTACGAATGAAATTTAGCATGGTATAACCTTTAGAAATAATAAAATTCAAATGATTATTAAATAATAACTTTCTATCGAAGACTACTCCTAAGTCAAGAATTTCATCAATAGAAGTCAACGTAAAACCATTTATTTTATATTGAGTAATTAGAGGGTTAAGACATCTATGATAGGTCATAGCAAAACATTTATTTATGTTAAAAGATAATCCATTGTTCTCTGACCAACAACTCACTCTATTTAAATCTTCTTGAAAATTAAATGCATCTCTAGGATTGGAAATCGATTTGAAAACTTTTAAGTCATCAGCATATAATAGAAAATAAGAATGCTTAAAACAATGACTAATATCATTGATAAAAATATTAAATAATAAAGGACCCAGAATGCTACCTTGAGGAATACCAGAAACATTAATAAATGAATGAGAGTAAACTCCATCCACAGAGACTACAGAATGCCTATCGGACAAATAATTACGGAACCAAGATAACATTTGAGAATGAACACCTAATTTAGATAGCTTCATTATTAGAAGCTTATGGGGCATACGATCAAACGCTTTAGCAAAATCAGTATAGATTGTATCAACTTGTAGTCTGTTTTCAAAGTTATGTATACAGAATTTAGTAAAAACTCCTAAGTTAGTGGTAGTAGACCTACCAGACATAAATCCATGTTGAGAAATACTAATATGTCTTTTCACACTGAAGAAAAATTTATCATAAACAATATGCTCAAAAATTTTTGCAATGTTGGTTAACTTTGAGATTGGTCTATAATTATGGACATCATCTTTTCTTCCCGCTTTGTAGATGGGCAAAATAGTTGTGTATTTCCATTTTTTGATAAAATATCCCTTATTCAGAGATTTATTGAATATTATTCTCAAAGGTAAACATAATGATGATGATCATTCCTTTAATATAAAAGCAGAAATTCCATCATTATCACATTTGAAAGAATTAGAAAGCTTCAAAATAGCTTCAGCAACATCATCATCAGAAATTTGTAGGGAACCAAAGTCAATTACGGAACTTATACCACTGAGATCAAAATTATCAATTGGAAAAGAGGCATCAGTGAAATTGGATTTGAAATATAAGGCAAAAAGGTTTAGTGTATCTTGTAAGGAATTTGAAATTAAATTATTATAAGACATATTAATTGGAATGCATGAACTATTTCTTTTGGAGTTTATAAAGGTCCAAAATCGCTTAGGATTATACTTTAAAGTCTGATTTAAGCGCATTATATATTGATTGTATAGAAATTTATTAAGAAAGTTAAATTCTCTTTCATATCGTTGAAAATTATTTTTATCCTCTATATTGTTTGATGATTTAGATCTTTTATAAAATTTATTTCTAAGATTTTTCAGTATTTTTAATCCTTTGGTGTACCAAGGGAGTGTATGAATTTTAGGCTTAGCTAATGGAATTTTATTTTGGAAAATACGAGTAATATTTGACAGGAATATGTCATAGCAAATACCAACAATTTCATTTTCCAGTAGTTTGTACCAATTAAGTTCATTTATAGAATTATTTAAGATAAAGAAATTACAGTTATAATAGTCATAATGAATTTCATTATTTAAAGCATTTGGTAGATATTCATAGAATTCAACTTTAATTTCCAAAGGGGAATGATTAAGAGTTGGTGGCGATAATGGGAAAGTACACATCTCAAGTGAGAATCTTAAATCACAACTAAGAAATACTAAATCAAGTAAATTATTTAATCTATTATGAACAGTATTAATCTGCAATAAATCAATACTGAAAAAAGAATCAATTAAATTCATTTCCAAAGATTTGTTTACATTACAAGGCAGAAATAAATCAGAGTTAGGAATTTCTGACCAAACAATATCAGAAAGGTTAAAGTCTCCTAATACACATAATCTATCATTATTACACAAGGTATCTGAGACCTTCATTAC
Organism: Gymnocheta viridis; assembly: GCA_956483585.1. Classification (NCBI taxonomy): domain Eukaryota; kingdom Metazoa; phylum Arthropoda; class Insecta; order Diptera; family Tachinidae; genus Gymnocheta; species Gymnocheta viridis. Next base: position 13,264 of record CATQFJ010000121.1, read on the forward strand.
ATTTGAAATATGGCATTCATATAAATAATCAGAGCTATTAGGTGGTATGTAGGACACGGCAATAAATAATTCATAATTTACAGCTTTAATCGAGATACATAACTGATCAATTAATGAATCTGTATTAGATAAAATAACATTTCTGCTGCGTAGAGATTTTTTTACTGCAATAAGAACTCCTCCTCCTCTATTACAACCAGTCTTTATAGGATCACGATCTTTTCGATAAACCAGATAATGGAAAGGATTGAAAAATTCTTCACTACAGAAGTGTGAATTCAACCAAGATTCCGTAATAACAAAGACATCGTAGTCGCATTGAGATGTAAATGAATGGAATAATAATGATTTAGTTCGCATACCGGAGACATTATGATAGTATAATTTTAACGAATTGGAACTTGGAGCTAAGTTTGTTGAGCTGGATTCAGTTTTCCCATTGGAAAAAACTTAAATGGCCGGACTTTTATAGCAGACGTCCAGAGATCAGGGCGAAATAGTTCATCATAATAGTTAGGCGAAACACCAAGTTTAAAGTTTATAAACTTTAAATCGGCAGATGAGACGTCTTTCTTAACCAATTTGTAACAGGAAATATTTTCATCTTTGATATGAGTATGTTTTTTTAAATATGCAATTATATCCTGTTCAGTGACAGTAGGCTTAAACGATGACAAGTGGACCCATTTCATTTTATGTATCACATCCAATTCGCAATTATTATTTTGCCCTATTACCATTTTACCCCTAGGTTTATTTCTCTTTGAGACGTTAGTCCAGTTAGCATTTGTATTATGTACCACATCCGATTCAGAGTAGTTGTTTTGTTCACCGATCATTCTGCCTTTATTAGATTTATTCCTAATAGTAACATTACTCCAATCAGATTTTTCTTTGCAAGCAATTAAGTCATTTGATTCGAAGACAGATGAATTATTATTATTATCAGCTATGTCAATAACATCTATATAATGTTGATTAACATTGTCAACATTATTAACAGCAGCAACAAGTTTGCGACTAACAGATGAATGTGCATCTGCATTTATGTGATTAACGTCGACAACGCCACTTGCATGTTCAATAGTTGTTGTGGGAGCAGGTTTATAAACATTATTAACAAAACCAGCAGGCAATTTATTATTTGTGATTATAGATGAATATGAAGAAGTAGGCAAATCAGAATTAAAACCAGTTCTGAGTGTAGGCAAGTTAAAATGAGAGGAACGGTTTATGTTATTGTTTAATACATTGTTGTTTATAACTTGAGTGAGCATAGATTTTATTTGTTGTATTTCACAAGATAAGACACTTATATTTTTTATTAAGTCTCTTGATGAATTTAAACAATTATCACAATTGTATACTATATTTTTATTATTGTTAATGATATTAAAAGCATTATCATCTTTAATCGTAGCACAAATTTTATGAAATTTATTTTTGCAAACTTCACAAATAATAACACTGTTTATTTGTATATTATTGTAACAATTAGCACAAATTATTTTCTCCGACATGATTAAGCACAACCTTACTCGACGGCGTTAAGAAGAATTCTTCATACATTTTAATACATTTTATTGAAAACAAAATGCTATGCAATAGCTTTGCCGCGGCAGTTCTCGAGTGCCACATGTCTTTTTTTATTGGCGTATCAGTAACGCTCCAAAAGAAAAGGCTATAGCCTTTCCTATAAATTAGAAAAAATTATGTTAGTTATTTTTTTTTAATTTAATACATTTTATTGAAAACAAAATGCTATGCAATAGCTTTGCCGCGGCAGTTCTCGAGTGCCACATGTCTTTTTTTATTGGCGTATCAGTAACGCTCCAAAAGAAAAGGCTATAGCCTTTTCTATAAATTAGAAAAAATTATGTTAGTTATTTTTTTTTTAATTTAATACATTTTATTGAAAACAAAATGCTATGCAATAGCTTTGCCGCGGCAGTTCTCGAGTGCCACATGTCTTTTTTTATTGGCGTATCAGTAACGCTCCAAAAGAAAAGGCTATAGCCTTTCCTATAAATTAGAAAAAATTATGTTAGTTATTTTTTTTTAATTTAATACATTTTATTGAAAACAAAATGCTATGCAATAGCTTTGCCGCGGCAGTTCTCGAGTGCCACATGTCTTTTTTTATTGGCGTATCAGTAACGCTCCAAAAGAAAAGGCTATAGCCTTTTCTATAAATTAGAAAAAATTATGTTAGTTATTTTTTTTTTAATTTAATACATTTTATTGAAAACAAAATGCTATGCAATAGCTTTGCCGCGGCAGTTCTCGAGTGCCACATGTCTTTTTTTATTGGCGTATCAGTAACGCTCCAAAAGAAAAGGCTATAGCCTTTTCTATAAATTAGAAAAAATTATGTTAGTTATTTTTTTTTTAATTTAATACATTTTATTGAAAACAAAATGCTATGCAATAGCTTTGCCGCGGCAGTTCTCGAGTGCCACATGTCTTTTTTTATTGGCGTATCAGTAACGCTCCAAAAGAAAAGGCTATTATAGCCTTTTCTATAAATTAGAAAAAATTATGTTAGTTATTTTTTTTTTAATTTAATACATTTTATTGAAAACAAAATGCTATGCAATAGCTTTGCCGCGGCAGTTCTCGAGTGCCACATGTCTTTTTTATTGGCGTATCAGTAACGCTCCAAAAGAAAAGGCTATAGCCTTTTCTATAAATTAGAAAAAATTATGTTAGTTATTTTTTTTTTAATTTAATACATTTTATTGAAAACAAAATGCTATGCAATAGCTTTGCCGCGGCAGTTCTCGAGTGCCACATGTCTTTTTTTATTGGCGTATCAGTAACGCTCCAAAAGAAAAGGCTATTATAGCCTTTTCTATAAATTAGAAAAAATTATGTTAGTTATTTTTTTTTTAATTTAATACATTTTATTGAAAACAAAATGCTATGCAATAGCTTTGCCGCGGCAGTTCTCGAGTGCCACATGTCTTTTTTATTGGCGTATCAGTAACGCTCCAAAAGAAAAGGCTATAGCCTTTCCTATAAATTAGAAAAAATTATGTTAGTTATTTTTTTTTAATTTAATACATTTTATTGAAAACAAAATGCTATGCAATAGCTTTGCCGCGGCAGTTCTCGAGTGCCACATGTCTTTTTTTATTGGCGTATCAGTAACGCTCCAAAAGAAAAGGCTATAGCCTTTTCTATAAATTAGAAAAAATTATGTTAGTTATTTTTTTTAAATTTAATACATTTTATTGAAAACAAAATGCTATGCAATAGCTTTGCCGCGGCAGTTCTCGAGTGCCACATGTCTTTTTTTATTGGCGTATCAGTAACGCTCCAAAAGAAAAGGCTATAGCCTTTTCTATAAATTAGAAAAAATTATGTTAGTTATTTTTTTTTAATTTAATACATTTTATTGAAAACAAAATGCTATGTTATAATTTAATACATTTTATTGAAAACAAAATGCTATGCAATAGCTTTGCCGCGGCAGTTCTCGAGTGCCACATGTGTTTTTTTATTGGCGTATCAGTAACGCTCCAAAAGAAAAGGCTATAGCCTTTTCTATAAATTAGAAAAAATTATGTTAGTTATTTTTTTTTAATTTAATACATTTTATTGAAAACAAAATGCTATGCAATAGCTTTGCCGCGGCAGTTCTCGAGTGCCACATGTCTTTTTTTATTGGCGTATCAGTAACGCTCCAAAAGAAAAGGCTATAATAGCCTTTTCTATAAATTAGAAAAAATTATGTTAGTTATTTTTTTTTAATTTAATACATTTTATTGAAAACAAAATGCTATGCAATAGCTTTGGCGCGGCAGTTCTCGAGTGCCACATGTCTTTTTTTATTGGCGTATCAGTAACGCTCCAAAAGAAAAGGCTATAGCCTTTCCTATAAATTAGAAAAAATTATGTTAGTTATTTTTTTTTAATTTAATACATTTTATTGAAAACAAAATGCTATGCAATAGCTTTGCCGCGGCAGTTCTCGAGTGCCACATGTCTTTTTTTATTGGCGTATCAGTAACGCTCCAAAAGAAAAGGCTATAGCCTTTTCTATAAATTAGAAAAAATTATGTTAGTTATTTTTTTTTAATTTAATACATTTTATTGAAAACAAAATGCTATGCAATAGCTTTGCCGCGGCAGTTCTCGAGTGCCACATGTCTTTTTTTATTGGCGTATCAGTAACGCTCCAAAAGAAAAGGCTATAGCCTTTCCTATAAATTAGAAAAAATTATGTTAGTTATTTTTTTTTAATTTAATACATTTTATTGAAAACAAAATGCTATGCAATAGCTTTGCCGCGGCAGTTCTCGAGTGCCACATGTCTTTTTTTATTGGCGTATCAGTAACGCTCCAAAAGAAAAGGCTATAGCCTTTCCTATAAATTAGAAAAAATTATGTTAGTTATTTTTTTTTAATTTAATACATTTTATTGAAAACAAAATGCTATGCAATAGCTTTGCCGCGGCAGTTCTCGAGTGCCACATGTCTTTTTTTATTGGCGTATCAGTAACGCTCCAAAAGAAAAGGCTATAGCCTTTCCTATAAATTAGAAAAAATTATGTTAGTTATTTTTTTTTAATTTAATACATTTTATTGAAAACAAAATGCTATGCAATAGCTTTGCCGCGGCAGTTCTCGAGTGCCACATGTCTTTTTTTATTGGCGTATCAGTAACGCTCCAAAAGAAAAGGCTATAGCCTTTTCTATAAATTAGAAAAAATTATGTTAGTTATTTTTTTTTTAATTTAATACATTTTATTGAAAACAAAATGCTATGCAATAGCTTTGCCGCGGCAGTTCTCGAGTGCCACATGTCTTTTTTTATTGGCGTATCAGTAACGCTCCAAAAGAAAAGGCTATAGCCTTTCCTATAAATTAGAAAAAATTATGTTAGTTATTTTTTTTTAATTTAATACATTTTATTGAAAACAAAATGCTATGCAATAGCTTTGCCGCGGCAGTTCTCGAGTGCCACATGTCTTTTTTTATTGGCGTATCAGTAACGCTCCAAAAGAAAAGGCTATAGCCTTTTCTATAAATTAGAAAAAATTATGTTAGTTATTTTTTTTTTAATTTAATACATTTTATTGAAAACAAAATGCTATGCAATAGCTTTGCCGCGGCAGTTCTCGAGTGCCACATGTCTTTTTTTATTGGCGTATCAGTAACGCTCCAAAAGAAAAGGCTATAGCCTTTTCTATAAATTAGAAAAAATTATGTTAGTTATTTTTTTTTTAATTTAATACATTTTATTGAAAACAAAATGCTATGCAATAGCTTTGCCGCGGCAGTTCTCGAGTGCCACATGTCTTTTTTTATTGGCGTATCAGTAACGCTCCAAAAGAAAAGGCTATTATAGCCTTTTCTATAAATTAGAAAAAATTATGTTAGTTATTTTTTTTTTAATTTAATACATTTTATTGAAAACAAAATGCTATGCAATAGCTTTGCCGCGGCAGTTCTCGAGTGCCACATGTCTTTTTTTATTGGCGTATCAGTAACGCTCCAAAAGAAAAGGCTATTATAGCCTTTTCTATAAATTAGAAAAAATTATGTTAGTTATTTTTTTTTAATTTAATACATTTTATTGAAAACAAAATGCTATGCAATAGCTTTGCCGCGGCAGTTCTCGAGTGCCACATGTCTTTTTTATTGGCGTATCAGTAACGCTCCAAAAGAAAAGGCTATAGCCTTTTCTATAAATTAGAAAAAATTATGTTAGTTATTTTTTTTTTAATTTAATACATTTTATTGAAAACAAAATGCTATGCAATAGCTTTGCCGCGGCAGTTCTCGAGTGCCACATGTCTTTTTTTATTGGCGTATCAGTAACGCTCCAAAAGAAAAGGCTATTATAGCCTTTTCTATAAATTAGAAAAAATTATGTTAGTTATTTTTTTTTAATTTAATACATTTTATTGAAAACAAAATGCTATGCAATAGCTTTGCCGCGGCAGTTCTCGAGTGCCACATGTCTTTTTTATTGGCGTATCAGTAACGCTCCAAAAGAAAAGGCTATAGCCTTTTCTATAAATTAGAAAAAATTATGTTAGTTATTTTTTTTTAATTTAATACATTTTATTGAAAACAAAATGCTATGCAATAGCTTTGCGCGGCAGTTCTCGAGTGCCACATGTCTTTTTTTATTGGCGTATCAGTAACGCTCCAAAAGAAAAGGCTATAGCCTTTCTATAAATTAGAAAAAATTATGTTAGTTATTTTTTTTAATTTAATACATTTTATTGAAAACAAAATGCTATGCAATAGCTTTGCCGCGGCAGTTCTCGAGTGCCACATGTCTTTTTTTATTGGCGTATCAGTAACGCTCCAAAAGAAAAGGCTATAGCCTTTTCTATAAATTAGAAAAAATTATGTTAGTTATTTTTTTTTAATTTAATACATTTTATTGAAAACAAAATGCTATGCAATAGCTTTGCCGCGGCAGTTCTCGAGTGCCACATGTCTTTTTTTATTGGCGTATCAGTAACGCTCCAAAAGAAAAGGCTATAGCCTTTTCTATAAATTAGAAAAAATTATGTTAGTTATTTTTTTTTAATTTAATACATTTTATTGAAAACAAAATGCTATGCAATAGCTTTGCCGCGGCAGTTCTCGAGTGCCACATGTCTTTTTTTATTGGCGTATCAGTAACGCTCCAAAAGAAAAGGCTATAGCCTTTTCTATAAATTAGAAAAAATTATGTTAGTTATTTTTTTTAATTTAATACATTTTATTGAAAACAAAATGCTATGCAATAGCTTTGCCGCGGCAGTTCTCGAGTGCCACATGTCTTTTTTTATTGGCGTATCAGTAACGCTCCAAAAGAAAAGGCTATAGCCTTTTCTATAAATTAGAAAAAATTATGTTAGTTATTTTTTTTTAATTTAATACATTTTATTGAAAACAAAATGCTATGCAATAGCTTTGCCGCGGCAGTTCTCGAGTGCCACATGTCTTTTTTTATTGGCGTATCAGTAACGCTCCAAAAGAAAAGGCTATAGCCTTTTCTATAAATTAGAAAAAATTATGTTAGTTATTTTTTTTAATTTAATACATTTTATTGAAAACAAAATGCTATGCAATAGCTTTGCCGCGGCAGTTCTCGAGTGCCACATGTCTTTTTTTATTGGCGTATCAGTAACGCTCCAAAAGAAAAGGCTATAGCCTTTTCTATAAATTAGAAAAAATTATGTTAGTTATTTTTTTTAATTTAATACATTTTATTGAAAACAAAATGCTATGCAATAGCTTTGCCGCGGCAGTTCTCGAGTGCCACATGTCTTTTTTTATTGGCGTATCAGTAACGCTCCAAAAGAAAAGGCTATAGCCTTTTCTATAAATTAGAAAAAATTATGTTAGTTATTTTTTTTAATTTAATACATTTTATTGAAAACAAAATGCTATGCAATAGCTTTGCCGCGGCAGTTCTCGAGTGCCACATGTCTTTTTTTATTGGCGTATCAGTAACGCTCCAAAAGAAAAGGCTATAGCCTTTTCTATAAATTAGAAAAAATTATGTTAGTTATTTTTTTTAATTTAATACATTTTATTGAAAACAAAATGCTATGCAATAGCTTTGCCGCGGCAGTTCTCGAGTGCCACATGTCTTTTTTTATTGGCGTATCAGTAACGCTCCAAAAGAAAAGGCTATAGCCTTTTCTATAAATTAGAAAAAATTATGTTAGTTATTTTTTTTAATTTAATACATTTTATTGAAAACAAAATGCTATGCAATAGCTTTGCCGCGGCAGTTCTCGAGTGCCACATGTCTTTTTTTATTGGCGTATCAGTAACGCTCCAAAAGAAAAGGCTATAGCCTTTTCTATAAATTAGAAAAAATTATGTTAGTTATTTTTTTTAATTTAATACATTTTATTGAAAACAAAATGCTATGCAATAGCTTTGCCGCGGCAGTTCTCGAGTGCCACATGTCTTTTTTTATTGGCGTATCAGTAACGCTCCAAAAGAAAAGGCTATAGCCTTTTCTATAAATTAGAAAAAATTATGTTAGTTATTTTTTTTAATTTAATACATTTTATTGAAAACAAAATGCTATGCAATAGCTTTGCCGCGGCAGTTCTCGAGTGCCACATGTCTTTTTTTATTGGCGTATCAGTAACGCTCCAAAAGAAAAGGCTATAGCCTTTTCTATAAATTAGAAAAAATTATGTTAGTTATTTTTTTTAATTTAATACATTTTATTGAAAACAAAATGCTATGCAATAGCTTTGCCGCGGCAGTTCTCGAGTGCCACATGTCTTTTTTTATTGGCGTATCAGTAACGCTCCAAAAGAAAAGGCTATAGCCTTTTCTATAAATTAGAAAAAATTATGTTAGTTATTTTTTTTAATTTAATACATTTTATTGAAAACAAAATGCTATGCAATAGCTTTGCCGCGGCAGTTCTCGAGTGCCACATGTCTTTTTTTATTGGCGTATCAGTAACGCTCCAAAAGAAAAGGCTATAGCCTTTCTATAAATTAGAAAAAATTATGTTAGTTATTTTTTTTAATTTAATACATTTTATTGAAAACAAAATGCTATGCAATAGCTTTGCCGCGGCAGTTCTCGAGTGCCACATGTCTTTTTTTATTGGCGTATCAGTAACGCTCCAAAAGAAAAGGCTATAGCCTTTTCTATAAATTAGAAAAAATTATGTTAGTTATTTTTTTTAATTTAATACATTTTATTGAAAACAAAATGCTATGCAATAGCTTTGCCGCGCAGTTCTCGAGTGCCACATGTCTTTTTTTATTGGCGTATCAGTAACGCTCCAAAAGAAAAGGCTATAGCCTTTCCTATAAATTAGAAAAAATTATGTTAGTTATTTTTTTTTAATTTAATACATTTTATTGAAAACAAAATGCTATGCAATAGCTTTGCCGCGGCAGTTCTCGAGTGCCACATGTCTTTTTTTATTGGCGTATCAGTAACGCTCCAAAAAGAAAAGGCTATAATAGCCTTTCCTATAAATTAGAAAAAATTATGTTAGTTATTTTTTTTATTTAATACATTTTATTGAAAACAAAATGTTGAAAACAAAATGCTATGCAATAGCTTTGCCGCGGCAGTTCTCGAGTGCCACATGTCTTTTTTTATTGGCGTATCAGTAACGCTCCAAAAGAAAAGGCTATAGCCTTTTCTATAAATTAGAAAAAATTATGTTAGTTATTTTTTTTTAATTTAATACATTTTATTGAAAACAAAATGCTATGCAATAGCTTTGCCGCGGCAGTTCTCGAGTGCCACATGTCTTTTTTTATTGGCGTATCAGTAACGCTCCAAAAGAAAAGGCTATATAGCCTTTTCTATAAATTAGAAAAAATTATGTTAGTTATTTTTTTTTTAATTTAATACATTTTATTGAAAACAAAATGCTATGCAATAGCTTTGCCGCGGCAGTTCTCGAGTGCCACATGTCTTTTTTTATTGGCGTATCAGTAACGCTCCAAAAGAAAAGGCTATAGCCTTTTCTATAAATTAGAAAAAATTATGTTAGTTATTTTTGTTTAATTTAATACATTTTATTGAAAACAAAATGCTATGCAATAGCTTTGCCGCGGCAGTTCTCGAGTGCCACATGTCTTTTTTTATTGGCGTATCAGTAACGCTCCAAAAGAAAAGGCTATAGCCTTTTCTATAAATTAGAAAAAATTATGTTAGTTATTTTTTTTTAATTTAATACATTTTATTGAAAACAAAATGCTATGCAATAGCTTTGCCGCGGCAGTTCTCGAGTGCCACATGTCTTTTTTTATTGGCGTATCAGTAACGCTCCAAAAGAAAAGGCTATAGCCTTTTCTATAAATTAGAAAAAATTATGTTAGTTATTTTTGTTTAATTTAATACATTTTTATTGAAAACAAAATGCTATGCAATAGCTTTGCCGCGGCAGTTCTCGAGTGCCACATGTCTTTTTTTATTGGCGTATCAGTAACGCTCCAAAAGAAAAGGCTATAGCCTTTCCTATAAATTAGAAAAAATTATGTTAGTTATTTTTTTTTAATTTAATACATTTTATTGAAAACAAAATGCTATGCAATAGCTTTGCCGCGGCAGTTCTCGAGTGCCACATGTCTTTTTTTATTGGCGTATCAGTAACGCTCCAAAAGAAAAGGCTATAGCCTTTCCTATAAATTAGAAAAAATTATGTTAGTTATTTTTTTTTTAATTTAATACATTTTATTGAAAACAAAAATGCTATGCAATAGCTTTGCCGCGGCAGTTCTCGAGTGCCACATGTCTTTTTTTATTGGCGTATCAGTAACGCTCCAAAAGAAAAGGCTATAGCCTTTCCTATAAATTAGAAAAAATTATGTTAGTTATTTTTTTTTTATTTAATACATTTTATTGAAAACAAAATGCTATGCAATAGCTTTGCCGCGGCAGTTCTCGAGTGCCACATGTCTTTTTTTATTGGCGTATCAGTAACGCTCCAAAAGAAAAGGCTATAGCCTTTCCTATAAATTAGAAAAAATTATGTTAGTTATTTTTTTTTAATTTAATACATTTTATTGAAAACAAAATGCTATGCAATAGCTTTGCCGCGGCAGTTCTCGAGTGCCACATGTCTTTTTTTATTGGCGTATCAGTAACGCTCCAAAAGAAAAGGCTATAGCCTTTTCTATAAATTAGAAAAAATTATGTTAGTTATTTTTTTTTAATTTAATACATTTTATTGAAAACATGCTATGCAATAGCTTTGCCGCGGCAGTTCTCGAGTGCCACATGTCTTTTTTTATTGGCGTATCAGTAACGCTCCAAAAGAAAAGGCTATAGCCTTTTCTATAAATTAGAAAAAATTATGTTAGTTATTTTTTTTTAATTTAATACATTTTATTGAAAACAAAATGCTATGCAATAGCTTTGCCGCGGCAGTTCTCGAGTGCCACATGTCTTTTTTTATTGGCGTATCAGTAACGCTCCAAAAGAAAAGGCTATAGCCTTTTCTATAAATTAGAAAAAATTATGTTAGTTATTTTTTTTTAATTTAATACATTTTATTGAAAACAAAATGCTATGCAATAGCTTTGCCGCGGCAGTTCTCGAGTGCCACATGTCTTTTTTTATTGGCGTATCAGTAACGCTCCAAAAGAAAAGGCTATAGCCTTTTCTATAAATTAGAAAAAATTATGTTAGTTATTTTTGTTTAATTTAATACATTTTATTGAAAACAAAATGCTATGCAATAGCTTTGCCGCGGCAGTTCTCGAGTGCCACATGTCTTTTTTTATTGGCGTATCAGTAACGCTCCAAAAGAAAAGGCTATAGCCTTTTCTATAAATTAGAAAAAATTATGTTAGTTATTTTTTTTTAATTTAATACATTTTATTGAAAACAAAATGCTATGCAATAGCTTTGCCGCGGCAGTTCTCGAGTGCCACATGTCTTTTTTTATTGGCGTATCAGTAACGCTCCAAAAGAAAAGGCTATAGCCTTTTCTATAAATTAGAAAAAATTATGTTAGTTATTTTTTTTTAATTTAATACATTTTATTGAAAACAAAATGCTATGCAATAGCTTTGCCGCGGCAGTTCTCGAGTGCCACATGTCTTTTTTTATTGGCGTATCAGTAACGCTCCAAAAGAAAAGGCTATAGCCTTTTCTATAAATTAGAAAAAATTATGTTAGTTATTTTTTTTTAATTTAATACATTTTATTGAAAACAAAATGCTATGCAATAGCTTTGCCGCGGCAGTTCTCGAGTGCCACATGTCTTTTTTTATTGGCGTATCAGTAACGCTCCAAAAGAAAAGGCTATAGCCTTTTCTATAAATTAGAAAAAATTATGTTAGTTATTTTTGTTTAATTTAATACATTTTATTGAAAACAAAATGCTATGCAATAGCTTTGCCGCGGCAGTTCTCGAGTGCCACATGTCTTTTTTTATTGGCGTATCAGTAACGCTCCAAAAGAAAAGGCTATAGCCTTTTCTATAAATTAGAAAAAATTATGTTAGTTATTTTTTTTTAATTTAATACATTTTATTGAAAACAAAATGCTATGCAATAGCTTTGCCGCGGCAGTTCTCGAGTGCCACATGTCTTTTTTTATTGGCGTATCAGTAACGCTCCAAAAGAAAAGGCTATAGCCTTTTCTATAAATTAGAAAAAAATATGTTAGTTATTTTTTTTTAATTTAATACATTTTATTGAAAACAAAATGCTATGCAATAGCTTTGCCGCGGCAGTTCTCGAGTGCCACATGTCTTTTTTTATTGGCGTATCAGTAACGCTCCAAAAGAAAAGGCTATAGCCTTTTCTATAAATTAGAAAAAATTATGTTAGTTATTTTTGTTTAATTTAATACATTTTATTGAAAACAAAATGCTATGCAATAGCTTTGCCGCGGCAGTTCTCGAGTGCCACATGTCTTTTTTTATTGGCGTATCAGTAACGCTCCAAAAGAAAAGGCTATAGCCTTTTCTATAAATTAGAAAAAATTATGTTAGTTATTTTTTTTTAATTTAATACATTTTATTGAAAACAAAATGCTATGCAATAGCTTTGCCGCGGCAGTTCTCGAGTGCCACATATCTTTTTTTATTGGCGTATCAGTAACGCTCCAAAAGAAAAGGCTATAGCCTTTTCTATAAATTAGAAAAAATTATGTTAGTTATTTTTTTTTAATTTAATACATTTTATTGAAAACAAAATGCTATGCAATAGCTTTGCCGCGGCAGTTCTCGAGTGCCACATATCTTTTTTTATTGGCGTATCAGTAACGCTCCAAAAGTAAAGGCTATAGCCTTTTCTATAAATTAGAAAAAATTATGTTAGTTATTTTTTTTTAATTTAATACATTTTATTGAAAACAAAATGCTATGCAATAGCTTTGCCGCGGCAGTTCTCGAGTGCCACATATCTTTTTTTATTGGCGTATCAGTAACGCTCCAAAAGAAAAGGCTATAGCCTTTTCTATAAATTAGAAAAAATTATGTTAGTTATTTTTTTTTAATTTAATACATTTTATTGAAAACAAAATGCTATGCAATAGCTTTGCCGCGGCAGTTCTCGAGTGCCACATGTCTTTTTTTATTGGCGTATCAGTAACGCTCCAAAAGAAAAGGCTATAATAGCCTTTTCTATAAATTAGAAAAAATTATGTTAGTTATTTTTTTTTAATTTAATACATTTTATTGAAAACAAAATGCTATGCAATAGCTTTGCCGCGGCAGTTCTCGAGTGCCACATGTCTTTTTTTATTGGCGTATCAGTAACGCTCCAAAAGAAAAGGCTTATAGCCTTTTCTATAAATTAGAAAAAATTATGTTAGTTATTTTTTTTTTTAATTTAATACATTTTATTGAAAACAAAATGCTATGCAATAGCTTTGCCGCGGCAGTTCTCGAGTGCCACATGTCTTTTTTTATTGGCGTATCAGTAACGCTCCAAAAGAAAAGGCTATAGCCTTTTCTATAAATTAGAAAAAATTATGTTAGTTATTTTTTTTTTTTAATTTAATACATTTTATTGAAAACAAAATGCTATGCAATAGCTTTGCCGCGGCAGTTCTCGAGTGCCACATGTCTTTTTTTATTGGCGTATCAGTAACGCTCCAAAAGAAAAGGCTATATATAGCCTTTTCTATAAATTAGAAAAAATTATGTTAGTTATTTTTTTTTTAATTTAATTCATTTTATTGAAAACAAAATGCTTTGCAATAGCTTTGCCGCGGCAGTTCTCGAGTGCCACATGTCTTTTTTTATTGGCGTATCAGTAACGCTCCAAAAGAAAAGGCTATAGCCTTTTCTATAAATTAGAAAAAATTATGTTAGTTATTTTTTTTTAAATTTAATACATTTTATTGAAAACAAAATGCTATGCAATAGCTTTGCCGCGGCAGTTCTCGAGTGCCACATGTCTTTTTTTATTGGCGTATCAGTAACGCTCCAAAAGAAAAGGCTATAGCCTTTTCTATAAATTAGAAAAAATTATGTTAGTTATTTTTTTTTAGTTTAATACATTTTATTGAAAACAAAATGCTATGCAATAGCTTTGCCGCTGCAGTTCTCGAGTGGCACATGTCTTTTTTTATTGGCGTATCAGTAACGCTCCAAAAGAAAAGGCTATAATAGCCTTTTCTATAAATTAGAAAAAATTATGTTAGTTATTTTTTTTTAGTTTAATACATTTTATTGAAAACAAAATGCTATGCAATAGCTTTGCCGCTGCAGTTCTCGAGTGGCACATGTCTTTTTTTATTGGCGTATCAGTAACGCTCCAAAAGAAAAGGCTATAATAGCCTTTTCTATAAATTAGAAAAAATTATGTTAGTTATTTTTTTTTAGTTTAATACATTTTATTGAAAACAAAATGCTATGCAATAGCTTTGCCGCTGCAGTTCTCGAGTGGCACATGTCTTTTTTTATTGGCGTATCAGTAACGCTCCAAAAGAAAAGGCTATAATAGCCTTTTCTATAAATTAGAAAAAATTATGTTAGTTATTTTTTTTTAGTTTAATACATTTTATTGAAAACAAAATGCTATGCAATAGCTTTGCCGCTGCAGTTCTCGAGTGGCACATGTCTTTTTTTATTGGCGTAGCAGTAACGCTCCAAAAGAAAAGGCTATAATAGCCTTTTCTATAAATTAGAAAAAATTATGTTAGTTATTTTTTTTTTAATTTAATACATTTTATTGAAAACAAAATGCTATGCAATAGCTTTGCCGCGGCAGTTCTCGAGTGCCACATGTCTTTTTTTATTGGCGTATCAGTAACGCTCCAAAAGAAAAGGCTATAGCCTTTTCTATAAATTAGAAAAAATTATGTTAGTTATTTTTTTTTAATTTAATACATTTTATTGAAAACAAAATGCTATGCAATAGCTTTGCCGCTGCAGTTCTCGAGTGCCACATGTCTTTTTTTATTGGCGTATCAGTAACGCTCCAAAAGAAAAGGCTATAGCCTTTTCTATAAATTAGAAAAAATTATGTTAGTTATTTTTTTTTAATTTAATACATTTTATTGAAAACAAAATGCTATGCAATAGCTTTGCCGCTGCAGTTCTCGAGTGCCACATGTCTTTTTTTATTGGCGTATCAGTAACGCTCCAAAAGGAAAGGCTATAGCCTTTTCTATAAATTAGAAAAAATTATGTTAGTTATTTTTTTTTAATTTAATACATTTTATTGAAAACAAAATGCTATGCAATAGCTTTGCCGCTGCAGTTCTCGAGTGCCACATGTCTTTTTTTATTGGCGTATCAGTAACGCTCCAAATACATAATACATTTTATTGAAAACAAAATGCTATGCAATAGCTTTGCCGCTGCAGTTCTCGAGTGGCACATGTCTTTTTTTATTGGCGTATCAGTAACGCTCCAAAAGAAAAGGCTATAATAGCCTTTTCTATAAATTAGAAAAAATTATGTTAGTTATTTTTTTTTAGTTTAATACATTTTATTGAAAACAAAATGCTATGCAATAGCTTTGCCGCTGCAGTTCTCGAGTGGCACATGTCTTTTTTTATTGGCGTATCAGTAACGCTCCAAAAGAAAAGGCTATAATAGCCTTTTCTATAAATTAGAAAAAATTATGTTAGTTATTTTTTTTTTAATTTAATACATTTTATTGAAAACAAAATGCTATGCAATAGCTTTGCCGCGGCAGTTCTCGAGTGCCACATGTCTTTTTTTATTGGCGTATCAGTAACGCTCCAAAAGAAAAGGCTATAGCCTTTTCTATAAATTAGAAAAAATTATGTTAGTTATTTTTTTTTAATTTAATACATTTTATTGAAAACAAAATGCTATGCAATAGCTTTGCCGCTGCAGTTCTCGAGTGCCACATGTCTTTTTTTATTGGCGTATCAGTAACGCTCCAAAAGAAAAGGCTATAGCCTTTTCTATAAATTAGAAAAAATTATGTTAGTTATTTTTTTTTTTTAATTTAATACATTTTATTGAAAACAAAATGCTATGCAATAGCTTTGCCGCGGCAGTTCTCGAGTGCCACATGTCTTTTTTTATTGGCGTATCAGTAACGCTCCAAAAGAAAAGGCTATAGCCTTTTCTATAAATTAGAAAAAATTATGTTAGTTATTTTTTTTTTAATTTAATACATTTTATTGAAAACAAAATGCTATGCAATAGCTTTGCCGCGGCAGTTCTCGAGTGCCACATGTCTTTTTTTATTGGCGTATCAGTAACGCTCCAAAAGAAAAGGCCTTTTCTATAAATTAGAAAAAATTATGTTAGTTATTTTTTTTTTAATTTAATACATTTTATTGAAAACAAAATGCTATGCAATAGCTTTGCCGCGGCAGTTCTCGAGTGCCACATGTCTTTTTTTATTGGCGTATCAGTAACGCTCCAAAAGAAAAGGCTATAGCCTTTTCTATAAATTAGAAAAAATTATGTTAGTTATTTTTTTTTTAATTTAATACATTTTATTGAAAACAAAATGCTATGCAATAGCTTTGCCGCGGCAGTTCTCGAGTGCCACATGTCTTTTTTTATTGGCGTATCAGTAACGCTCCAAAAGAAAAGGCTATATAGCCTTTTCTATAAATTAGAAAAAATTATGTTAGTTATTTTTTTTTAATTTAATACATTTTATTGAAAACAAAATGCTATGCAATAGCTTTGCCGCGGCAGTTCTCGAGTGCCACATGTCTTTTTTTATTGGCGTATCAGTAAGGCTCCAAAAGAAAAGGCTATAGCCTTTTCTATAAATTAGAAAAAATTATGTTAGTTATTTTTTTTTTTAATTTAATACATTTTATTGAAAACAAAATGCTATGCAATAGCTTTGCCGCGGCAGTTCTCGAGTGCCACATGTCTTTTTTATTGGCGTATCAGTAACGCTCCAAAAGAAAAGGCTATATAGCCTTTTCTATAAATTAGAAAAAATTATGTTAGTTATTTTTTTTTAATTTAATACATTTTATTGAAAACAAAATGCTATGCAATAGCTTTGCCGCGGCAGTTCTCGAGTGCCACATGTCTTTTTTTATTGGCGTATCAGTAACGCTCCAAAAGAAAAGGCTATAGCCTTTTCTATAAATTAGAAAAAATTATGTTAGTTATTTTTTTTTAATTTAATACATTTTATTGAAAACAAAATGCTATGCAATAGCTTTGCCGCGGCAGTTCTCGAGTGCCACATGTCTTTTTTTATTGGCGTATCAGTAACGCTCCAAAAGAAAAGGCTATATAGCCTTTTCTATAAATTAGAAAAAATTATGTTAGTTATTTTTTTTTAATTTAATACATTTTATTGAAAACAAAATGCTATGCAATAGCTTTGCCGCGGCAGTTCTCGAGTGCCACATGTCTTTTTTTATTGGCGTATCAGTAACGCTCCAAAAGAAAAGGCTATAGCCTTTTCTATAAATTAGAAAAAATTATGTTAGTTATTTTTTTTTTAATTTAATACATTTTATTGAAAACAAAACGCTATGCAATAGCTTTGCCGCGGCAGTTCTCGAGTGCCACATGTCTTTTTTTATTGGCGTATCAGTAACGCTCCAAAAGAAAAGGCTATATATAGCCTTTTCTATAAATTAGAAAAAATTATGTTAGTTATTTTTTTTTTAATTTAATACATTTTATTGAAAACAAAATGCTATGCAATAGCTTTGCCGCGGCAGTTCTCGAGTGCCACATGTCTTTTTTTATTGGCGTATCAGTAACGCTCCAAAAGAAAAGGCTATTATAGCCTTTTCTATAAATTAGAAAAAATTATGTTAGTTATTTTTTTTTTAATTTAATACATTTTATTGAAAACAAAATGCTATGCAATAGCTTTGCCGCGGCAGTTCTCGAGTGCCACATGTCTTTTTTTATTGGCGTATCAGTAACGCTCCAAAAGAAAAGGCTATATAGCCTTTTCTATAAATTAGAAAAAATTATGTTAGTTATTTTTTTTTAATTTAATACATTTTATTGAAAACAAAATGCTATGCAATAGCTTTGCCGCGGCAGTTCTCGAGTGCCACATGTCTTTTTTTATTGGCGTATCAGTAACGCTCCAAAAGAAAAGGCTATAGCCTTTTCTATAAATTAGAAAAAATTATGTTAGTTATTTTTTTTTTAATTTAATACATTTTATTGAAATCAAAATGCTATGCAATAGCTTTGCCGCGGCAGTTCTCGAGTGCCACATGTCTTTTTTTATTGGCGTATCAGTAACGCTCCAAAAGAAAAGGCTATATAGCCTTTTCTATAAATTAGAAAAAATTATGTTAGTTATTTTTTTTTAATTTAATACATTTTATTGAAAACAAAATGCTATGCAATAGCTTTGCCGCGGCAGTTCTCGAGTGCCACATGTCTTTTTTTATTGGCGTATCAGTAACGCTCCAAAAGAAAAGGCTATATAGCCTTTTCTATAAATTAGAAAAAATTATGTTAGTTATTTTTTTTTAATTTAATACATTTTATTGAAAACTAAATGCTATGCAATAGCTTTGCCGCGGCAGTTCTCGAGTGCCACATGTCTTTTTTTATTGGCGTATCAGTAACGCTCCAAAAGAAAAGGCTATATAGCCTTTTCTATAAATTAGAAAAAATTATGTTAGTTATTTTTTTTTAATTTAATACATTTTATTGAAAACAAAATGCTATGCAATAGCTTTGCCGCGGCAGTTCTCGAGTGCCACATGTCTTTTTTTATTGGCGTATCAGTAACGCTCCAAAAGAAAAGGCTATAGCCTTTTCTATAAATTAGAAAAAATTATGTTAGTTATTTTTTTTTTAATTTAATACATTTTATTGAAAACAAAATGCTATGCAATAGCTTTGCCGCGGCAGTTCTCGAGTGCCACATGTCTTTTTTTATTGGCGTATCAGTAACGCTCCAAAAGAAAAGGCTATAGCCTTTTCTATAAATTAGAAAAAATTATGTTAGTTATTTTTTTTTTAATTTAATACATTTTATTGAAAACAAAATGCTATGCAATAGCTTTGCCGCGGCAGTTCTCGAGTGCCACATGTCTTTTTTTATTGGCGTATCAGTAACGCTCCAAAAGAAAAGGCTATATAGCCTTTTCTATAAATTAGAAAAAATTATGTTAGTTATTTTTTTTTAATTTAATACATTTTATTGAAAACAAAATGCTATGCAATAGCTTTACCGCGGCAGTTCTCGAGTGCCACATGTCTTTTTTTATTGGCGTATCAGTAACGCTCCAAAAGAAAAGGCTATTATAGCCTTTTCTATAAATTAGAAAAAATTATGTTAGTTATTTTTTTTTTAAGTTAATACATTTTATTGAAAACAAAATGCTATGCAATAGCTTTGCCGCGGCAGTTCTCGAGTGCCACATGTCTTTTTTTATTGGCGTATCAGTAACGCTCCAAAAGAAAAGGCTATATAGCCTTTTCTATAAATTAGAAAAAATTATGTTAGTTATTTTTTTTTAATTTAATACATTTTATTGAAAACAAAATGCTATGCAATAGCTTTGCCGCGGCAGTTCTCGAGTGCCACATGTCTTTTTTTATTGGCGTATCAGTAACGCTCCAAAAGAAAAGGCTATAGCCTTTTCTATAAATTAGAAAAAATTATGTTAGTTATTTTTTTTTTAATTTAATACATTTTATTGAAAACAAAATGCTATGCAATAGCTTTGCCGCGGCAGTTCTCGAGTGCCACATGTCTTTTTTTATTGGCGTATCAGTAACGCTCCAAAAGAAAAGGCTATATAGCCTTTTCTATAAATTAGAAAAAATTATGTTAGTTATTTTTTTTTAATTTAATACATTTTATTGAAAACAAAATGCTATGCAATAGCTTTGCCGCGGCAGTTCTCGAGTGCCACATGTCTTTTTTTATTGGCGTATCAGTAACGCTCCAAAAGAAAAGGCTATAGCCTTTTCTATAAATTAGAAAAAATTATGTTAGTTATTTTTTTTTAATTTAATTCATTTTATTGAAAACAAAATGCTTTGCAATAGCTTTGCCGCGGCAGTTCTCGAGTGCCACATGTCTTTTTTTATTGGCGTATCAGTAACGCTCCAAAAGAAAAGGCTATAGCCTTTTCTATAAATTAGAAAAAATTATGTTAGTTATTTTTTTTTTAATTTAATACATTTTATTGAAAACAAAATGCTATGCAATAGCTTTGCCGCGGCAGTTCTCGAGTGCCACATGTCTTTTTTTATTGGCTTATCAGTAACGCTCCAAAAGAAAAGGCTATAGCCTTTTCTATAAATTAGAAAAAATTATGTTAGTTATTTTTTTTTAAATTTAATACATTTTATTGAAAACAAAATGCTATGCAATAGCTTTGCCGCGGCAGTTCTCGAGTGCCACATGTCTTTTTTTATTGGCGTATCAGTAACGCTCCAAAAGAAAAGGCTATAGCCTTTTCTATAAATTAGAAAAAATTATGTTAGTTATTTTTTTTTAGTTTAATACATTTTATTGAAAACAAAATGCTATGCAATAGCTTTGCCGCTGCAGTTCTCGAGTGGCACATGTCTTTTTTTATTGGCGTATCAGTAACGCTCCAAAAGAAAAGGCTATAGCCTTTTCTATAAATTAGAAAAAATTATGTTAGTTATTTTTTTTTAATTTAATACATTTTATTGAAAACAAAATGCTATGCAATAGCTTTGCCGCGGCAGTTCTCGAGTGCCACATGTCTTTTTTTATTGGCGTATCAGTAACGCTCCAAAAGAAAAGGCTATAGCCTTTTCTATAAATTAGAAAAAATTATGTTAGTTATTTTTTTTTAATTTAATACATTTTATTGAAAACAAAATGCTATGCAATAGCTTTGCCGCTGCAGTTCTCGAGTGCCACATGTCCTTTTTTATTGGCGTATCAGTAACGCTCCAAAAGAAAAGGCTATAGCCTTTTCTATAAATTAGAAAAAATTATGTTAGTTATTTTTTTTTAATTTAATACATTTTATTGAAAACAAAATGCTATGCAATAGCTTTGCCGCTGCAGTTCTCGAGTGCCACATGTCTTTTTTTATTGGCGTATCAGTAACGCTCCAAAAGAAAAGGCTATAGCCTTTTCTATAAATTAGAAAAAATTATGTTAGTTATTTTTTTTTAATTTAATACATTTTATTGAAAACAAAATGCTATGCAATAGCTTTGCCGCTGCAGTTCTCGAGTGCCACATGTCTTTTTTTATTGGCGTATCAGTAACGCTCCAAAAGAAAAGGCTATAGCCTTTTCTATAAATTAGAAAAAATTATGTTAGTTATTTTTTTTTAATTTAATACATTTTATTGAAAACAAAATGCTATGCAATAGCTTTGCCGCTGCAGTTCTCGAGTGCCACATGTCTTTTTTTATTGGCGTATCAGTAACGCTCCAAAAGAAAAGGCTATAGCCTTTTCTATAAATTAGAAAAAATTATGTTAGTTATTTTTTTTTAATTTAATACATTTTATTGAAAACAAAATGCTATGCAATAGCTTTGCCGCTGCAGTTCTCGAGTGCCACATGTCTTTTTTTATTGGCGTATCAGTAACGCTCCAAAAGAAAAGGCTATAGCCTTTTCTATAAATTAGAAAAAATTATGTTAGTTATTTTTTTTTTAATTTAATACATTTTATTGAAAACAAAATGCTATGCAATAGCTTTGCCGCGGCAATTCTCGAGTGACACATGTCTTTTTTTATTGGCGTATCAGTAACGCTCCAAAAGAAAAGGCTATAGCCTTTTCTATAAATTAGAAAAAATTATGTTAGTTATTTTTTTTTTAATTTAATACATTTTATTGAAAACAAAATGCTATGCAATAGCTTTGCCGCGGCAGTTCTCGAGTGCCACATGTCTTTTTTTATTGGCGTATCAGTAACGCTCCAAAAGAAAAGGCTATAGCCTTTTCTATAAATTAGAAAAAATTATGTTAGTTATTTTTTTTTTAATTTAATACATTTTATTGAAAACAAAATGCTATGCAATATCTTTGCCGCGGCAGTTCTCGAGTGCCACATGTCTTTTTTTATTGGCGTATCAGTAACGCTCCAAAAGAAAAGGCTATAGCCTTTTCTATAAATTAGAAAAAATTATGTTAGTTATTTTTTTTTAATTTAATACATTTTATTGAAAACAAAATGCTATGCAATAGCTTTGCCGCGGCAGTTCTCGAGTGCCACATGTCTTTTTTTATTGGCGTATCAGTAACGCTCCAAAAGAAAAGGCTATAGCCTTTTCTATAAATTAGAAAAAATTATGTTAGTTATTTTTTTTAATTTAATACATTTTATTGAAAACAAAATGCTATGCAATAGCTTTGCCGCTGCAGTTCTCGAGTGCCGCATGTCTTTTTTTATTGGCGTATCAGTAACGCTCCAAAAGAAAAGGCTATAGCCTTTTCTATAAATTAGAAAAAATTATGTTAGTTATTTTTTTTTAATTTAATACATTTTATTGAAAACAAAATGCTTTGCAATAGCTTTGCCGCGGCAATTCTCGAGTGACACATGTCTTTTTTTATTGGCGTATCAGTAACGCTCCAAAAGAAAAGGCTATAGCCTTTTCTATAAATTAGAAAAAATTATGTTAGTTATTTTTTTTTTAATTTAATACATTTTATTGAAAACAAAATGCTATGCAATAGCTTTGCCGCGGCAGTTCTCGAGTGCCACATGTCTTTTTTTATTGGCGTATCAGTAACGCTCCAAAAGAAAAGGCTATAGCCTTTTCTATAAATTAGAAAAAATTATGTTAGTTATTTTTTTTTTAATTTAATACATTTTATTGAAAACAAAATGCTATGCAATATCTTTGCCGCGGCAGTTCTCGAGTGCCACATGTCTTTTTTTATTGGCGTATCAGTAACGCTCCAAAAGAAAAGGCTATAGCCTTTTCTATAAATTAGAAAAAATTATGTTAGTTATTTTTTTTTAATTTAATACATTTTATTGAAAACAAAATGCTATGCAATAGCTTTGCCGCGGCAGTTCTCGAGTGCCACATGTCTTTTTTTATTGGCGTATCAGTAACGCTCCAAAAGAAAAGGCTATAGCCTTTTCTATAAATTAGAAAAAATTATGTTAGTTATTTTTTTTAATTTAATACATTTTATTGAAAACAAAATGCTATGCAATAGCTTTGCCGCTGCAGTTCTCGAGTGCCGCATGTCTTTTTTTATTGGCGTATCAGTAACGCTCCAAAAGAAAAGGCTATAGCCTTTTCTATAAATTAGAAAAAATTATGTTAGTTATTTTTTTTTAATTTAATACATTTTATTGAAAACAAAATGCTTTGCAATAGCTTTGCCGCGGCAGTTCTCGAGTGCTACATGTCTTTTTTTATTGGCGTATCAGTAACGCTCCAAAAGAAAAGGCTATAGCCTTTTCTATAAATTAGAAAAAATTATGTTAGTTATTTTTTTTTAATTTAATACATTTTATTGAAAACAAAATGCTATGCAATAGCTTTGCCGCGGCAGTTCTCGAGTGCTACATGTCTTTTTTTATTGGCGTATCAGTAACGCTCCAAAAGAAAAGGCTATAGCCTTTTCTATAAATTAGAAAAAATTATGTTAGTTATTTTTTTTTAATTTAATACATTTTATTGAAAACAAAATGCTATGCAATAGCTTTGCCGCGGCAGTTCTCGAGTGCTACATGTCTTTTTTTATTGGCGTATCAGTAACGCTCCAAAAGAAAAGGCTATAGCCTTTTCTATAAATTAGAAAAAATTATGTTAGTTATTTTTTTTTAATTTAATACATTTTATTGAAAACAAAATGCTATGCAATAGCTTTGCCGCGGCAGTTCTCGAGTGCCACATGTCTTTTTTTATTGGCGTATCAGTAACGCTCCAAAAGAAAAGGCTATAGCCTTTTCTATAAATTAGAAAAAATTATGTTAGTTATTTTTTTTTAATTTAATACATTTTATTGAAAACAAAATGCTATGCAATAGCTTTGCCGCGGCAGTTCTCGAGTGCCACATGTCTTTTTTTATTGGCGTATCAGTAACGCTCCAAAAGAAAAGGCTATAGCCTTTTCTATAAATTAGAAAAAATTATGTTAGTTATTTTTTTTTAATTTAATACATTTTATTGAAAACAAAATGCTATGCAATAGCTTTGCCGCGGCAGTTCTCGAGTGCCACATGTCTTTTTTTATTGGCGTATCAGTAACGCTCCAAAAGAAAAGGCTATAGCCTTTTCTATAAATTAGAAAAAATTATGTTAGTTATTTTTTTTTAATTTAATACATTTTATTGAAAACAAAATGCTATGCAATAGCTTTGCCGCGGCAGTTCTCGAGTGCCACATGTCTTTTTTTATTGGCGTATCAGTAACGCTCCAAAAGAAAAGGCTATAGCCTTTTCTATAAATTAGAAAAAATTATGTTAGTTATTTTTTTTTAATTTAATACATTTTATTGAAAACAAAATGCTATGCAATAGCTTTGCCGCGGCAGTTCTCGAGTGCCACATGTCTTTTTTTATTGGCGTATCAGTAACGCTCCAAAAGAAAAGGCTATAGCCTTTTCTATAAATTAGAAAAAATTATGTTAGTTATTTTTTTTTAATTTAATACATTTTATTGAAAACAAAATGCTATGCAATAGCTTTGCCGCGGCAGTTCTCGAGTGCCACATGTCTTTTTTTATTGGCGTATCAGTAACGCTCCAAAAGAAAAGGCTATAGCCTTTTCTATAAATTAGAAAAAATTATGTTAGTTATTTTTTTTTAATTTAATACATTTTATTGAAAACAAAATGCTATGCAATAGCTTTGCCGCGGCAGTTCTCGAGTGCCACATGTCTTTTTTTATTGGCGTATCAGTAACGCTCCAAAAGAAAAGGCTATAGCCTTTTCTATAAATTAGAAAAAATTATGTTAGTTATTTTTTTTTAATTTAATACATTTTATTGAAAACAAAATGCTATGCAATAGCTTTGCCGCGGCAGTTCTCGAGTGCCACATGTCTTTTTTTATTGGCGTATCAGTAACGCTCCAAAAGAAAAGGCTATATAGCCTTTTCTATAAATTAGAAAAAATTATGTTAGTTATTTTTTTTTAATTTAATACATTTTATTGAAAACAAAATGCTATGCAATAGCTTTGCCGCGGCAGTTCTCGAGTGCCACATGTCTTTTTTTATTGGCGTATCAGTAACGCTCCAAAAGAAAAGGCTATAGCCTTTTCTATAAATTAGAAAAAATTATGTTAGTTATTTTTTTTTAATTTAATACATTTTATTGAAAACAAAATGCTATGCAATAGCTTTGCCGCGGCAGTTCTCGAGTGCCACATGTCTTTTTTTATTGGCGTATCAGTAACGCTCCAAAAGAAAAGGCTATAGCCTTTTCTATAAATTAGAAAAAATTATGTTAGTTATTTTTTTTTAATTTAATACATTTTATTGAAAACAAAATGCTATGCAATAGCTTTGCCGCGGCAGTTCTCGAGTGCCACATGTCTTTTTTTATTGGCGTATCAGTAACGCTCCAAAAGAAAAGGCTATAGCCTTTTCTATAAATTAGAAAAAATTATGTTAGTTATTTTTTTTTAATTTAATACATTTTATTGAAAACAAAATGCTATGCAATAGCTTTGCCGCGGCAGTTCTCGAGTGCCACATGTCTTTTTTTATTGGCGTATCAGTAACGCTCCAAAAGAAAAGGCTATAGCCTTTTCTATAAATTAGAAAAAATTATGTTAGTTATTTTTTTTTAATTTAATACATTTTATTGAAAACAAAATGCTATGCAATAGCTTTGCCGCGGCAGTTCTCGAGTGCCACATGTCTTTTTTTATTGGCGTATCAGTAACGCTCCAAAAGAAAAGGCTATAGCCTTTTCTATAAATTAGAAAAAATTATGTTAGTTATTTTTTTTTAATTTAATACATTTTATTGAAAACAAAATGCTATGCAATAGCTTTGCCGCGGCAGTTCTCGAGTGCCACATGTCTTTTTTTATTGGCGTATCAGTAACGCTCCAAAAGAAAAGGCTATATATAGCCTTTTCTATAAATTAGAAAAAATTATGTTAGTTATTTTTTTTTAATTTAATACATTTTATTGAAAACAAAATGCTATGCAATAGCTTTGCCGCGGCAGTTCTCG
This sequence comes from Gymnocheta viridis, assembly GCA_956483585.1. Lineage (NCBI taxonomy): Eukaryota > Metazoa > Arthropoda > Insecta > Diptera > Tachinidae > Gymnocheta > Gymnocheta viridis. The sequence goes on from CATQFJ010000121.1 coordinate 39,257, forward strand.
AGTGCCACATGTCTTTTTTTATTGGCGTATCAGTAACGCTCCAAAAGAAAAGGCTATATATAGCCTTTTCTATAAATTAGAAAAAATTATGTTAGTTATTTTTTTTAATTTAATACATTTTATTGAAAACAAAATGCTATGCAATAGCTTTGCCGCGGCAGTTCTCGAGTGCCACATGTCTTTTTTTAGTGGCGTATCAGTAACGCTCCAAAAGAAAAGGCTATATAGCCTTTTCTATAAATTAGAAAAAATTATGTTAGTTATTTTTTTTTAATTTAATACATTTTATTGAAAACAAAATGCTATGCAATAGCTTTGCCGCGGCAGTTCTCGAGTGCCACATGTCTTTTTTTATTGGCGTATCAGTAACGCTCCAAAAGAAAAGGCTATAGCCTTTTCTATAAATTAGAAAAAATTATGTTAGTTATTTTTTTTTAATTTAATACATTTTATTGAAAACAAAATGCTATGCAATAGCATTGCCGCGGCAGTTCTCGAGTGCCACATGTCTTTTTTTAGTGGCGTATCAGTAACGCTCCAAAAGAAAAGGCTTTATAGCCTTTTCTATAAATTAGAAAAAATTATGTTAGTTATTTTTTTTAATTTAATACATTTTATTGAAAACAAAATGCTATGCAATAGCTTTGCCGCGGCAGTTCTCGAGTGCCACATGTCTTTTTTTATTGGCGTATCAGTAACGCTCCAAAAGAAAAGGCTATAGCCTTTTCTATAAATTAGAAAAAATTATGTTAGTTATTTTTTTTTAATTTAATACATTTTATTGAAAACAAAATGCTATGCAATAGCTTTGCCGCGGCAGTTCTCGAGTGCCACATGTCTTTTTTTATTGGCGTATCAGTAACGCTCCAAAAGAAAAGGCTATAGCCTTTTCTATAAATTAGAAAAAATTATGTTAGTTATTTTTTTTTAATTTAATACATTTTATTGAAAACAAAATGCTATGCAATAGCTTTGCCGCGGCAGTTCTCGAGTGCCACATGTCTTTTTTTATTGGCGTATCAGTAACGCTCCAAAAGAAAAGGCTATAGCCTTTTCTATAAATTAGAAAAAATTATGTTAGTTATTTTTTTTTAATTTAATACATTTTATTGAAAACAAAATGCTATGCAATAGCTTTGCCGCGGCAGTTCTCGAGTGCCACATGTCTTTTTTTATTGGCGTATCAGTAACGCTCCAAAAGAAAAGGCTATAGCCTTTTCTATAAATTAGAAAAAATTATGTTAGTTATTTTTTTTTAATTTAATACATTTTATTGAAAACAAAATGCTATGCAATAGCTTTGCCGCGGCAGTTCTCGAGTGCCACATGTCTTTTTTTATTGGCGTATCAGTAACGCTCCAAAAGAAAAGGCTATAGCCTTTTCTATAAATTAGAAAAAATTATGTTAGTTATTTTTTTTTAATTTAATACATTTTATTGAAAACAAAATGCTATGCAATAGCTTTGCCGCGGCAGTTCTCGAGTGCCACATGTCTTTTTTTATTGGCGTATCAGTAACGCTCCAAAAGAAAAGGCTATAGCCTTTTCTATAAATTAGAAAAAATTATGTTAGTTATTTTTTTTTAATTTAATACATTTTATTGAAAACAAAATGCTATGCAATAGCTTTGCCGCGGCAGTTCTCGAGTGCCACATGTCTTTTTTTATTGGCGTATCAGTAACGCTCCAAAAGAAAAGGCTATAGCCTTTTCTATAAATTAGAAAAAATTATGTTAGTTATTTTTTTTTAATTTAATACATTTTATTGAAAACAAAATGCTATGCAATAGCTTTGCCGCGGCAGTTCTCGAGTGCCACATGTCTTTTTTTATTGGCGTATCAGTAACGCTCCAAAAGAAAAGGCTATAGCCTTTTCTATAAATTAGAAAAAATTATGTTAGTTATTTTTTTTTAATTTAATACATTTTATTGAAAACAAAATGCTATGCAATAGCTTTGCCGCGGCAGTTCTCGAGTGCCACATGTCTTTTTTTATTGGCGTATCAGTAACGCTCCAAAAGAAAAGGCTATAGCCTTTTCTATAAATTAGAAAAAATTATGTTAGTTATTTTTTTTTAATTTAATACATTTTATTGAAAACAAAATGCTATGCAATAGCTTTGCCGCGGCAGTTCTCGAGTGCCACATGTCTTTTTTTATTGGCGTATCAGTAACGCTCCAAAAGAAAAGGCTATAGCCTTTTCTATAAATTAGAAAAAATTATGTTAGTTATTTTTTTTTAATTTAATACATTTTATTGAAAACAAAATGCTATGCAATAGCTTTGCCGCGGCAGTTCTCGAGTGCCACATGTCTTTTTTTATTGGCGTATCAGTAACGCTCCAAAAGAAAAGGCTATAGCCTTTTCTATAAATTAGAAAAAATTATGTTAGTTATTTTTTTTTAATTTAATACATTTTATTGAAAACAAAATGCTATGCAATAGCTTTGCCGCGGCAGTTCTCGAGTGCCACATGTCTTTTTTTATTGGCGTATCAGTAACGCTCCAAAAGAAAAGGCTATAGCCTTTTCTATAAATTAGAAAAAATTATGTTAGTTATTTTTTTTTAATTTAATACATTTTATTGAAAACAAAATGCTATGCAATAGCTTTGCCGCGGCAGTTCTCGAGTGCCACATGTCTTTTTTTATTGGCGTATCAGTAACGCTCCAAAAGAAAAGGCTATAGCCTTTTCTATAAATTAGAAAAAATTATGTTAGTTATTTTTTTTTTAATTTAATACATTTTATTGAAAACAAAATGCTATGCAATAGCTTTGCCGCGGCAGTTCTCGAGTGCCACATGTCTTTTTTTATTGGCGTATCAGTAACGCTCCAAAAGAAAAGGCTATAGCCTTTTCTATAAATTAGAAAAAATTATGTTAGTTATTTTTTTTTTAATTTAATACATTTTATTGAAAACAAAATGCTATGCAATAGCTTTGCCGCGGCAGTTCTCGAGTGCCACATGTCTTTTTTTATTGGCGTATCAGTAACGCTCCAAAAGAAAAGGCTATAGCCTTTTCTATAAATTAGAAAAAATTATGTTAGTTATTTTTTTTTAATTTAATACATTTTATTGAAAACAAAATGCTATGCAATAGCTTTGCCGCGGCAGTTCTCGAGTGCCACATGTCTTTTTTTATTGGCGTATCAGTAACGCTCCAAAAGAAAAGGCTATAGCCTTTTCTATAAATTAGAAAAAATTATGTTAGTTATTTTTTTTTAATTTAATACATTTTATTGAAAACAAAATGCTATGCAATAGCTTTGCCGCGGCAGTTCTCGAGTGCCACATGTCTTTTTTTATTGGCGTATCAGTAACGCTCCAAAAGAAAAGGCTATAGCCTTTTCTATAAATTAGAAAAAATTATGTTAGTTATTTTTTTTTAATTTAATACATTTTATTGAAAACAAAATGCTATGCAATAGCTTTGCCGCGGCAGTTCTCGAGTGCCACATGTCTTTTTTTATTGGCGTATCAGTAACGCTCCAAAAGAAAAGGCTATAGCCTTTTCTATAAATTAGAAAAAATTATGTTAGTTATTTTTTTTTTAATTTAATACATTTTATTGAAAACAAAATGCTATGCAATAGCTTTGCCGCGGCAGTTCTCGAGTGCCACATGTCTTTTTTTATTGGCGTATCAGTAACGCTCCAAAAGAAAAGGCTATAGCCTTTTCTATAAATTAGAAAAAATTATGTTAGTTATTTTTTTTTAATTTAATACATTTTATTGAAAACAAAATGCTATGCAATAGCTTTGCCGCGGCAGTTCTCGAGTGCCACATGTCTTTTTTTATTGGCGTATCAGTAACGCTCCAAAAGAAAAGGCTATAGCCTTTTCTATAAATTAGAAAAAATTATGTTAGTTATTTTTTTTTAATTTAATACATTTTATTGAAAACAAAATGCTATGCAATAGCTTTGCCGCGGCAGTTCTCGAGTGCCACATGTCTTTTTTTATTGGCGTATCAGTAACGCTCCAAAAGAAAAGGCTATAGCCTTTTCTATAAATTAGAAAAAATTATGTTAGTTATTTTTTTTTTAATTTAATACATTTTATTGAAAACAAAATGCTATGCAATAGCTTTGCCGCGGCAGTTCTCGAGTGCCACATGTCTTTTTTTATTGGCGTATCAGTAACGCTCCAAAAGAAAAGGCTATAGCCTTTTCTATAAATTAGAAAAAATTATGTTAGTTATTTTTTTTTAATTTAATACATTTTATTGAAAACAAAATGCTATGCAATAGCTTTGCCGCGGCAGTTCTCGAGTGCCACATGTCTTTTTTTATTGGCGTATCAGTAACGCTCCAAAAGAAAAGGCTATAGCCTTTTCTATAAATTAGAAAAAATTATGTTAGTTATTTTTTTTTTAATTTAATACATTTTATTGAAAACAAAATGCTATGCAATAGCTTTGCCGCGGCAGTTCTCGAGTGCCACATGTCTTTTTTTATTGGCGTATCAGTAACGCTCCAAAAGAAAAGGCTATAGCCTTTTCTATAAATTAGAAAAAATTATGTTAGTTATTTTTTTTTTAATTTAATACATTTTATTGAAAACAAAATGCTATGCAATAGCTTTGCCGCGGCAGTTCTCGAGTGCCACATGTCTTTTTTTATTGGCGTATCAGTAACGCTCCAAAAGAAAAGGCTATAGCCTTTTCTATAAATTAGAAAAAATTATGTTAGTTATTTTTTTTTAATTTAATACATTTTATTGAAAACAAAATGCTATGCAATAGCTTTGCCGCGGCAGTTCTCGAGTGCCACATGTCTTTTTTTATTGGCGTATCAGTAACGCTCCAAAAGAAAAGGCTATAGCCTTTTCTATAAATTAGAAAAAATTATGTTAGTTATTTTTTTTTAATTTAATACATTTTATTGAAAACAAAATGCTATGCAATAGCTTTGCCGCGGCAGTTCTCGAGTGCCACATGTCTTTTTTTATTGGCGTATCAGTAACGCTCCAAAAGAAAAGGCTATAGCCTTTTCTATAAATTAGAAAAAATTATGTTAGTTATTTTTTTTTAATTTAATACATTTTATTGAAAACAAAATGCTATGCAATAGCTTTGCCGCGGCATTTCTCGAGTGCCACATGT
>CATQFJ010000122.1:0-25542 GCA_956483585.1 Gymnocheta viridis
CAAATTTCCCCTTTCAACGAGATCAACGGACATGTTGCTTCTCTCTCAAGTTGATTAAGCTTAAGAAAAAATTTTTATTAATATATTTGATGCAAGAATTTATTGTTAAAAATGTAATAAACACTTTAGTTTATCTATTTATCCACTAGCTTTGCCTTTAGCATCAACGCGCTCCACGCATTGCACCATCCATAGGCTAGTTTTCATTTTTTCCCAACACTAGAACAGCCAGTTCATTAAAAAAAATTTTTATTAATATATTTGAGGCATTAATTTATAGTTAAAAATGTAATAAACACTTTAGTTTATCTATTTATCCACTAGCTTTGCCTTTAGCATCAACGCGCTCCACGCATTGCACCGTCCATAGGCTAGTTTTCACTTTTTCCCAACACTAGAACAGCCAGTTCATTAAAAAAAATTTTTATTAATATATTTGAGGCATTAATTTATAGTTAAAAATGTATTAAACATCTTAGTTTATCTATTTATCCACTAGCTTTGCCTTTAGCATTAACGCGCTCCACGCAATGCACCGTCCATAGGCTAGTTTTCACTTTTTCCCAACACTAGAACAGCCAGTTCATTAAAAAAAATTTTTATTAATATATTTGAGGCATTAATTTATAGTTAAAAATGTAATAAACACTTTAGTTTATCTATTTATCCACTAGCTTTGCCTTTAGCATCAACGCGCTCCACGCATTGCACCATCCATAGGCTAGTTTTCATTTTTTCCCAACACTAGAACAGCCAGTTCATTAAAAAAAATTTTTATTAATATATTTGAGGCATTAATTTATAGTTAAAAATGTAATAAACACTTTAGTTTATCTATTTATCCACTAGCTTTGCCTTTAGCATCAACGCGCTCCACGCATTGCACCGTCCATAGGCTAGTTTTCACTTTTTCCCAACACTAGAACAGCCAGTTCATTAAAAAAAATTTTTATTAATATATTTGAGGCATTAATTTATAGTTAAAAATGTATTAAACATCTTAGTTTATCTATTTATCCACTAGCTTTGCCTTTAGCATTAACGCGCTCCACGCAATGCACCGTCCATAGGCTAGTTTTCACTTTTTCCCAACACTAGAACAGCCAGTTCATTAAAAAAAATTTTTATTAATATATTTGAGGCATTAATTTATAGTTAAAAATGTATTAAACATCTTAGTTTATCTATTTATCCACTAGCTTTGCCTTTAGCATTAACGCGCTCCACGCAATGCACCGTCCATAGGCTAGTTTTCACTTTTTCCCAACACTAGAACAGCCAGTTCATTAAAAAAAATTTTTATTAATATATTTGAGGCATTAATTTATAGTTAAAAATGTATTAAACATCTTAGTTTATCTATTTATCCACTAGCTTTGCCTTTAGCATTAACGCGCTCCACGCATTGCACCGTCCATAGGCTAGTTTTCATTTTTTCCCAACGCTAGAATAACCATTAATATTTTTTATTCAATAATTTCTATTCGTGCTGCTATTGGCTCACCTCAAACGGCAAATAACCATTCATATTTTTATTTCTATTCGTGCTGCTATTGGCTAACAACAAATTTCCCCTTTCAACGAGATCAACGGACATGTTGCTTCTCTCTCAAGTTGATTAAGCTTAAGAAAAAATTTTTATTAATATATTTGATGCAAGAATTTATTGTTAAAAATGTAATAAACACTTTAGTTTATCTATTTATCCACTAGCTTTGCCTTTAGCATCAACGCGCTCCACGCATTGCACCATCCATAGGCTAGTTTTCATTTTTTCCCAACACTAGAACAGCCAGTTCATTAAAAAAAATTTTTATTAATATATTTGAGGCATTAATTTATAGTTAAAAATGTATTAAACATCTTAGTTTATCTATTTATCCACTAGCTTTGCCTTTAGCATTAACGCGCTCCACGCAATGCACCGTCCATAGGCTAGTTTTCATTTTTTCCCAACACTAGAACAGCCAGTTCATTAAAAAAAATTTTTATTAATATATTTGAGGCATTAATTTATAGTTAAAAATGTAATAAACACTTTAGTTTATCTATTTATCCACTAGCTTTGCCTTTAGCATTAACGCGCTCCACGCAATGCACCGTCCATAGGCTAGTTTTCACTTTTTCCCAACACTAGAACAGCCAGTTCATTAAAAAAAATTTTTATTAATATATTTGAGGCATTAATTTATAGTTAAAAATGTATTAAACATCTTAGTTTATCTATTTATCCACTAGCTTTGCCTTTAGCATTAACGCGCTCCACGCATTGCACCGTCCATAGGCTAGTTTTCATTTTTTCCCAACGCTAGAATAACCATTAATATTTTTTATTCAATAATTTCTATTCGTGCTGCTATTGGCTCACCTCAAACGGCAAATAACCATTCATATTTTTATTTCTATTCGTGCTGCTATTGGCTAACAACAAATTTCCCCTTTCAACGAGATCAACGGACATGTTGCTTCTCTCTCAAGTTGATTAAGCTTAAGAAAAAATTTTTATTAATATATTTGATGCAAGAATTTATTGTTAAAAATGTAATAAACACTTTAGTTTATCTATTTATCCACTAGCTTTGCCTTTAGCATCAACGCGCTCCACGCATTGCACCATCCATAGGCTAGTTTTCATTTTTTCCCAACACTAGAACAGCCAGTTCATTAAAAAAAATTTTTATTAATATATTTGAGGCATTAATTTATAGTTAAAAATGTAATAAACACTTTAGTTTATCTATTTATCCACTAGCTTTGCCTTTAGCATCAACGCGCTCCACGCATTGCACCGTCCATAGGCTAGTTTTCACTTTTTCCCAACACTAGAACAGCCAGTTCATTAAAAAAAATTTTTATTAATATATTTGAGGCATTAATTTATAGTTAAAAATGTATTAAACATCTTAGTTTATCTATTTATCCACTAGCTTTGCCTTTAGCATTAACGCGCTCCACGCAATGCACCGTCCATAGGCTAGTTTTCACTTTTTCCCAACACTAGAACAGCCAGTTCATTAAAAAAAATTTTTATTAATATATTTGAGGCATTAATTTATAGTTAAAAATGTATTAAACATCTTAGTTTATCTATTTATCCACTAGCTTTGCCTTTAGCATTAACGCGCTCCACGCAATGCACCGTCCATAGGCTAGTTTTCACTTTTTCCCAACACTAGAACAGCCAGTTCATTAAAAAAAATTTTTATTAATATATTTGAGGCATTAATTTATAGTTAAAAATGTAATAAACACTTTAGTTTATCTATTTATCCACTAGCTTTGCCTTTAGCATCAACGCGCTCCACGCATTGCACCATCCATAGGCTAGTTTTCATTTTTTCCCAACACTAGAACAGCCAGTTCATTAAAAAAAATTTTTATTAATATATTTGAGGCATTAATTTATAGTTAAAAATGTATTAAACATCTTAGTTTATCTATTTATCCACTAGCTTTGCCTTTAGCATTAACGCGCTCCACGCAATGCACCGTCCATAGGCTAGTTTTCACTTTTTCCCAACACTAGAACAGCCAGTTCATTAAAAAAAATTTTTATTAATATATTTGAGGCATTAATTTATAGTTAAAAATGTATTAAACATCTTAGTTTATCTATTTATCCACTAGCTTTGCCTTTAGCATTAACGCGCTCCACGCAATGCACCGTCCATAGGCTAGTTTTCACTTTTTCCCAACACTAGAACAGCCAGTTCATTAAAAAAAATTTTTATTAATATATTTGAGGCATTAATTTATAGTTAAAAATGTAATAAACACTTTAGTTTATCTATTTATCCACTAGCTTTGCCTTTAGCATCAACGCGCTCCACGCATTGCACCATCCATAGGCTAGTTTTCATTTTTTCCCAACACTAGAACAGCCAGTTCATTAAAAAAAATTTTTATTAATATATTTGAGGCATTAATTTATAGTTAAAAATGTATTAAACATCTTAGTTTATCTATTTATCCACTAGCTTTGCCTTTAGCATTAACGCGCTCCACGCAATGCACCGTCCATAGGCTAGTTTTCACTTTTTCCCAACACTAGAACAGCCAGTTCATTAAAAAAAATTTTTATTAATATATTTGAGGCATTAATTTATAGTTAAAAATGTAATAAACACTTTAGTTTATCTATTTATCCACTAGCTTTGCCTTTAGCATCAACGCGCTCCACGCATTGCACCGTCCATAGGCTAGTTTTCACTTTTTCCCAACACTAGAACAGCCAGTTCATTAAAAAAAATTTTTATTAATATATTTGAGGCATTAATTTATAGTTAAAAATGTATTAAACATCTTAGTTTATCTATTTATCCACTAGCTTTGCCTTTAGCATTAACGCGCTCCACGCAATGCACCGTCCATAGGCTAGTTTTCACTTTTTCCCAACACTAGAACAGCCAGTTCATTAAAAAAAATTTTTATTAATATATTTGAGGCATTAATTTATAGTTAAAAATGTATTAAACATCTTAGTTTATCTATTTATCCACTAGCTTTGCCTTTAGCATTAACGCGCTCCACGCAATGCACCGTCCATAGGCTAGTTTTCACTTTTTCCCAACACTAGAACAGCCAGTTCATTAAAAAAAATTTTTATTAATATATTTGAGGCATTAATTTATAGTTAAAAATGTAATAAACACTTTAGTTTATCTATTTATCCACTAGCTTTGCCTTTAGCATCAACGCGCTCCACGCATTGCACCATCCATAGGCTAGTTTTCATTTTTTCCCAACACTAGAACAGCCAGTTCATTAAAAAAAATTTTTATTAATATATTTGAGGCATTAATTTATAGTTAAAAATGTAATAAACACTTTAGTTTATCTATTTATCCACTAGCTTTGCCTTTAGCATCAACGCGCTCCACGCATTGCACCGTCCATAGGCTAGTTTTCACTTTTTCCCAACACTAGAACAGCCAGTTCATTAAAAAAAATTTTTATTAATATATTTGAGGCATTAATTTATAGTTAAAAATGTATTAAACATCTTAGTTTATCTATTTATCCACTAGCTTTGCCTTTAGCATTAACGCGCTCCACGCAATGCACCGTCCATAGGCTAGTTTTCACTTTTTCCCAACACTAGAACAGCCAGTTCATTAAAAAAAATTTTTATTAATATATTTGAGGCATTAATTTATAGTTAAAAATGTATTAAACATCTTAGTTTATCTATTTATCCACTAGCTTTGCCTTTAGCATTAACGCGCTCCACGCAATGCACCGTCCATAGGCTAGTTTTCACTTTTTCCCAACACTAGAACAGCCAGTTCATTAAAAAAAATTTTTATTAATATATTTGAGGCATTAATTTATAGTTAAAAATGTATTAAACATCTTAGTTTATCTATTTATCCACTAGCTTTGCCTTTAGCATTAACGCGCTCCACGCATTGCACCGTCCATAGGCTAGTTTTCATTTTTTCCCAACGCTAGAATAACCATTAATATTTTTTATTCAATAATTTCTATTCGTGCTGCTATTGGCTCACCTCAAACGGCAAATAACCATTCATATTTTTATTTCTATTCGTGCTGCTATTGGCTAACAACAAATTTCCCCTTTCAACGAGATCAACGGACATGTTGCTTCTCTCTCAAGTTGATTAAGCTTAAGAAAAAATTTTTATTAATATATTTGATGCAAGAATTTATTGTTAAAAATGTAATAAACACTTTAGTTTATCTATTTATCCACTAGCTTTGCCTTTAGCATCAACGCGCTCCACGCATTGCACCATCCATAGGCTAGTTTTCATTTTTTCCCAACACTAGAACAGCCAGTTCATTAAAAAAAATTTTTATTAATATATTTGAGGCATTAATTTATAGTTAAAAATGTATTAAACATCTTAGTTTATCTATTTATCCACTAGCTTTGCCTTTAGCATTAACGCGCTCCACGCAATGCACCGTCCATAGGCTAGTTTTCATTTTTTCCCAACACTAGAACAGCCAGTTCATTAAAAAAAATTTTTATTAATATATTTGAGGCATTAATTTATAGTTAAAAATGTATTAAACATCTTAGTTTATCTATTTATCCACTAGCTTTGCCTTTAGCATTAACGCGCTCCACGCATTGCACCGTCCATAGGCTAGTTTTCATTTTTTCCCAACGCTAGAATAACCATTAATATTTTTTATTCAATAATTTCTATTCGTGCTGCTATTGGCTCACCTCAAACGGCAAATAACCATTCATATTTTTATTTCTATTCGTGCTGCTATTGGCTAACAACAAATTTCCCCTTTCAACGAGATCAACGGACATGTTGCTTCTCTCTCAAGTTGATTAAGCTTAAGAAAAAATTTTTATTAATATATTTGATGCAAGAATTTATTGTTAAAAATGTAATAAACACTTTAGTTTATCTATTTATCCACTAGCTTTGCCTTTAGCATCAACGCGCTCCACGCATTGCACCATCCATAGGCTAGTTTTCATTTTTTCCCAACACTAGAACAGCCAGTTCATTAAAAAAAATTTTTATTAATATATTTGAGGCATTAATTTATAGTTAAAAATGTAATAAACACTTTAGTTTATCTATTTATCCACTAGCTTTGCCTTTAGCATCAACGCGCTCCACGCATTGCACCGTCCATAGGCTAGTTTTCACTTTTTCCCAACACTAGAACAGCCAGTTCATTAAAAAAAATTTTTATTAATATATTTGAGGCATTAATTTATAGTTAAAAATGTATTAAACATCTTAGTTTATCTATTTATCCACTAGCTTTGCCTTTAGCATTAACGCGCTCCACGCAATGCACCGTCCATAGGCTAGTTTTCACTTTTTCCCAACACTAGAACAGCCAGTTCATTAAAAAAAATTTTTATTAATATATTTGAGGCATTAATTTATAGTTAAAAATGTATTAAACATCTTAGTTTATCTATTTATCCACTAGCTTTGCCTTTAGCATTAACGCGCTCCACGCATTGCACCGTCCATAGGCTAGTTTTCATTTTTTCCCAACGCTAGAATAACCATTAATATTTTTTATTCAATAATTTCTATTCGTGCTGCTATTGGCTCACCTCAAACGGCAAATAACCATTCATATTTTTATTTCTATTCGTGCTGCTATTGGCTAACAACAAATTTCCCCTTTCAACGAGATCAACGGACATGTTGCTTCTCTCTCAAGTTGATTAAGCTTAAGAAAAAATTTTTATTAATATATTTGATGCAAGAATTTATTGTTAAAAATGTAATAAACACTTTAGTTTATCTATTTATCCACTAGCTTTGCCTTTAGCATCAACGCGCTCCACGCATTGCACCATCCATAGGCTAGTTTTCATTTTTTCCCAACACTAGAACAGCCAGTTCATTAAAAAAAATTTTTATTAATATATTTGAGGCATTAATTTATAGTTAAAAATGTAATAAACACTTTAGTTTATCTATTTATCCACTAGCTTTGCCTTTAGCATCAACGCGCTCCACGCATTGCACCGTCCATAGGCTAGTTTTCACTTTTTCCCAACACTAGAACAGCCAGTTCATTAAAAAAAATTTTTATTAATATATTTGAGGCATTAATTTATAGTTAAAAATGTATTAAACATCTTAGTTTATCTATTTATCCACTAGCTTTGCCTTTAGCATTAACGCGCTCCACGCAATGCACCGTCCATAGGCTAGTTTTCACTTTTTCCCAACACTAGAACAGCCAGTTCATTAAAAAAAATTTTTATTAATATATTTGAGGCATTAATTTATAGTTAAAAATGTAATAAACACTTTAGTTTATCTATTTATCCACTAGCTTTGCCTTTAGCATCAACGCGCTCCACGCATTGCACCATCCATAGGCTAGTTTTCATTTTTTCCCAACACTAGAACAGCCAGTTCATTAAAAAAAATTTTTATTAATATATTTGAGGCATTAATTTATAGTTAAAAATGTAATAAACACTTTAGTTTATCTATTTATCCACTAGCTTTGCCTTTAGCATCAACGCGCTCCACGCATTGCACCGTCCATAGGCTAGTTTTCACTTTTTCCCAACACTAGAACAGCCAGTTCATTAAAAAAAATTTTTATTAATATATTTGAGGCATTAATTTATAGTTAAAAATGTATTAAACATCTTAGTTTATCTATTTATCCACTAGCTTTGCCTTTAGCATTAACGCGCTCCACGCAATGCACCGTCCATAGGCTAGTTTTCACTTTTTCCCAACACTAGAACAGCCAGTTCATTAAAAAAAATTTTTATTAATATATTTGAGGCATTAATTTATAGTTAAAAATGTATTAAACATCTTAGTTTATCTATTTATCCACTAGCTTTGCCTTTAGCATTAACGCGCTCCACGCAATGCACCGTCCATAGGCTAGTTTTCACTTTTTCCCAACACTAGAACAGCCAGTTCATTAAAAAAAATTTTTATTAATATATTTGAGGCATTAATTTATAGTTAAAAATGTATTAAACATCTTAGTTTATCTATTTATCCACTAGCTTTGCCTTTAGCATTAACGCGCTCCACGCATTGCACCGTCCATAGGCTAGTTTTCATTTTTTCCCAACGCTAGAATAACCATTAATATTTTTTATTCAATAATTTATATTCGTGCTGCTATTGGCTCACCTCAAACGGCAAATAACCATTCATATTTTTATTTCTATTCGTGCTGCTATTGGCTAACAACAAATTTCCCCTTTCAACGAGATCAACGGACATGTTGCTTCTCTCTCAAGTTGATTAAGCTTAAGAAAAAATTTTTATTAATATATTTGATGCAAGAATTTATTGTTAAAAATGTAATAAACACTTTAGTTTATCTATTTATCCACTAGCTTTGCCTTTAGCATCAACGCGCTCCACGCATTGCACCATCCATAGGCTAGTTTTCATTTTTTCCCAACACTAGAACAGCCAGTTCATTAAAAAAAATTTTTATTAATATATTTGAGGCATTAATTTATAGTTAAAAATGTATTAAACATCTTAGTTTATCTATTTATCCACTAGCTTTGCCTTTAGCATTAACGCGCTCCACGCAATGCACCGTCCATAGGCTAGTTTTCATTTTTTCCCAACACTAGAACAGCCAGTTCATTAAAAAAAATTTTTATTAATATATTTGAGGCATTAATTTATAGTTAAAAATGTAATAAACACTTTAGTTTATCTATTTATCCACTAGCTTTGCCTTTAGCATTAACGCGCTCCACGCAATGCACCGTCCATAGGCTAGTTTTCACTTTTTCCCAACACTAGAACAGCCAGTTCATTAAAAAAAATTTTTATTAATATATTTGAGGCATTAATTTATAGTTAAAAATGTATTAAACATCTTAGTTTATCTATTTATCCACTAGCTTTGCCTTTAGCATTAACGCGCTCCACGCATTGCACCGTCCATAGGCTAGTTTTCATTTTTTCCCAACGCTAGAATAACCATTAATATTTTTTATTCAATAATTTCTATTCGTGCTGCTATTGGCTCACCTCAAACGGCAAATAACCATTCATATTTTTATTTCTATTCGTGCTGCTATTGGCTAACAACAAATTTCCCCTTTCAACGAGATCAACGGACATGTTGCTTCTCTCTCAAGTTGATTAAGCTTAAGAAAAAATTTTTATTAATATATTTGATGCAAGAATTTATTGTTAAAAATGTAATAAACACTTTAGTTTATCTATTTATCCACTAGCTTTGCCTTTAGCATCAACGCGCTCCACGCATTGCACCATCCATAGGCTAGTTTTCATTTTTTCCCAACACTAGAACAGCCAGTTCATTAAAAAAAATTTTTATTAATATATTTGAGGCATTAATTTATAGTTAAAAATGTAATAAACACTTTAGTTTATCTATTTATCCACTAGCTTTGCCTTTAGCATCAACGCGCTCCACGCATTGCACCGTCCATAGGCTAGTTTTCACTTTTTCCCAACACTAGAACAGCCAGTTCATTAAAAAAAATTTTTATTAATATATTTGAGGCATTAATTTATAGTTAAAAATGTATTAAACATCTTAGTTTATCTATTTATCCACTAGCTTTGCCTTTAGCATTAACGCGCTCCACGCAATGCACCGTCCATAGGCTAGTTTTCACTTTTTCCCAACACTAGAACAGCCAGTTCATTAAAAAAAATTTTTATTAATATATTTGAGGCATTAATTTATAGTTAAAAATGTATTAAACATCTTAGTTTATCTATTTATCCACTAGCTTTGCCTTTAGCATTAACGCGCTCCACGCAATGCACCGTCCATAGGCTAGTTTTCACTTTTTCCCAACACTAGAACAGCCAGTTCATTAAAAAAAATTTTTATTAATATATTTGAGGCATTAATTTATAGTTAAAAATGTAATAAACACTTTAGTTTATCTATTTATCCACTAGCTTTGCCTTTAGCATCAACGCGCTCCACGCATTGCACCATCCATAGGCTAGTTTTCATTTTTTCCCAACACTAGAACAGCCAGTTCATTAAAAAAAATTTTTATTAATATATTTGAGGCATTAATTTATAGTTAAAAATGTATTAAACATCTTAGTTTATCTATTTATCCACTAGCTTTGCCTTTAGCATTAACGCGCTCCACGCAATGCACCGTCCATAGGCTAGTTTTCACTTTTTCCCAACACTAGAACAGCCAGTTCATTAAAAAAAATTTTTATTAATATATTTGAGGCATTAATTTATAGTTAAAAATGTATTAAACATCTTAGTTTATCTATTTATCCACTAGCTTTGCCTTTAGCATTAACGCGCTCCACGCAATGCACCGTCCATAGGCTAGTTTTCACTTTTTCCCAACACTAGAACAGCCAGTTCATTAAAAAAAATTTTTATTAATATATTTGAGGCATTAATTTATAGTTAAAAATGTAATAAACACTTTAGTTTATCTATTTATCCACTAGCTTTGCCTTTAGCATCAACGCGCTCCACGCATTGCACCATCCATAGGCTAGTTTTCATTTTTTCCCAACACTAGAACAGCCAGTTCATTAAAAAAAATTTTTATTAATATATTTGAGGCATTAATTTATAGTTAAAAATGTATTAAACATCTTAGTTTATCTATTTATCCACTAGCTTTGCCTTTAGCATTAACGCGCTCCACGCAATGCACCGTCCATAGGCTAGTTTTCACTTTTTCCCAACACTAGAACAGCCAGTTCATTAAAAAAAATTTTTATTAATATATTTGAGGCATTAATTTATAGTTAAAAATGTAATAAACACTTTAGTTTATCTATTTATCCACTAGCTTTGCCTTTAGCATCAACGCGCTCCACGCATTGCACCGTCCATAGGCTAGTTTTCACTTTTTCCCAACACTAGAACAGCCAGTTCATTAAAAAAAATTTTTATTAATATATTTGAGGCATTAATTTATAGTTAAAAATGTATTAAACATCTTAGTTTATCTATTTATCCACTAGCTTTGCCTTTAGCATTAACGCGCTCCACGCAATGCACCGTCCATAGGCTAGTTTTCACTTTTTCCCAACACTAGAACAGCCAGTTCATTAAAAAAAATTTTTATTAATATATTTGAGGCATTAATTTATAGTTAAAAATGTATTAAACATCTTAGTTTATCTATTTATCCACTAGCTTTGCCTTTAGCATTAACGCGCTCCACGCAATGCACCGTCCATAGGCTAGTTTTCACTTTTTCCCAACACTAGAACAGCCAGTTCATTAAAAAAAATTTTTATTAATATATTTGAGGCATTAATTTATAGTTAAAAATGTAATAAACACTTTAGTTTATCTATTTATCCACTAGCTTTGCCTTTAGCATCAACGCGCTCCACGCATTGCACCATCCATAGGCTAGTTTTCATTTTTTCCCAACACTAGAACAGCCAGTTCATTAAAAAAAATTTTTATTAATATATTTGAGGCATTAATTTATAGTTAAAAATGTAATAAACACTTTAGTTTATCTATTTATCCACTAGCTTTGCCTTTAGCATCAACGCGCTCCACGCATTGCACCGTCCATAGGCTAGTTTTCACTTTTTCCCAACACTAGAACAGCCAGTTCATTAAAAAAAATTTTTATTAATATATTTGAGGCATTAATTTATAGTTAAAAATGTATTAAACATCTTAGTTTATCTATTTATCCACTAGCTTTGCCTTTAGCATTAACGCGCTCCACGCAATGCACCGTCCATAGGCTAGTTTTCACTTTTTCCCAACACTAGAACAGCCAGTTCATTAAAAAAAATTTTTATTAATATATTTGAGGCATTAATTTATAGTTAAAAATGTATTAAACATCTTAGTTTATCTATTTATCCACTAGCTTTGCCTTTAGCATTAACGCGCTCCACGCAATGCACCGTCCATAGGCTAGTTTTCACTTTTTCCCAACACTAGAACAGCCAGTTCATTAAAAAAAATTTTTATTAATATATTTGAGGCATTAATTTATAGTTAAAAATGTATTAAACATCTTAGTTTATCTATTTATCCACTAGCTTTGCCTTTAGCATTAACGCGCTCCACGCATTGCACCGTCCATAGGCTAGTTTTCATTTTTTCCCAACGCTAGAATAACCATTAATATTTTTTATTCAATAATTTCTATTCGTGCTGCTATTGGCTCACCTCAAACGGCAAATAACCATTCATATTTTTATTTCTATTCGTGCTGCTATTGGCTAACAACAAATTTCCCCTTTCAACGAGATCAACGGACATGTTGCTTCTCTCTCAAGTTGATTAAGCTTAAGAAAAAATTTTTATTAATATATTTGATGCAAGAATTTATTGTTAAAAATGTAATAAACACTTTAGTTTATCTATTTATCCACTAGCTTTGCCTTTAGCATCAACGCGCTCCACGCATTGCACCATCCATAGGCTAGTTTTCATTTTTTCCCAACACTAGAACAGCCAGTTCATTAAAAAAAATTTTTATTAATATATTTGAGGCATTAATTTATAGTTAAAAATGTATTAAACATCTTAGTTTATCTATTTATCCACTAGCTTTGCCTTTAGCATTAACGCGCTCCACGCAATGCACCGTCCATAGGCTAGTTTTCATTTTTTCCCAACACTAGAACAGCCAGTTCATTAAAAAAAATTTTTATTAATATATTTGAGGCATTAATTTATAGTTAAAAATGTAATAAACACTTTAGTTTATCTATTTATCCACTAGCTTTGCCTTTAGCATTAACGCGCTCCACGCAATGCACCGTCCATAGGCTAGTTTTCACTTTTTCCCAACACTAGAACAGCCAGTTCATTAAAAAAAATTTTTATTAATATATTTGAGGCATTAATTTATAGTTAAAAATGTATTAAACATCTTAGTTTATCTATTTATCCACTAGCTTTGCCTTTAGCATTAACGCGCTCCACGCATTGCACCGTCCATAGGCTAGTTTTCATTTTTTCCCAACGCTAGAATAACCATTAATATTTTTTATTCAATAATTTCTATTCGTGCTGCTATTGGCTCACCTCAAACGGCAAATAACCATTCATATTTTTATTTCTATTCGTGCTGCTATTGGCTAACAACAAATTTCCCCTTTCAACGAGATCAACGGACATGTTGCTTCTCTCTCAAGTTGATTAAGCTTAAGAAAAAATTTTTATTAATATATTTGATGCAAGAATTTATTGTTAAAAATGTAATAAACACTTTAGTTTATCTATTTATCCACTAGCTTTGCCTTTAGCATCAACGCGCTCCACGCATTGCACCATCCATAGGCTAGTTTTCATTTTTTCCCAACACTAGAACAGCCAGTTCATTAAAAAAAATTTTTATTAATATATTTGAGGCATTAATTTATAGTTAAAAATGTAATAAACACTTTAGTTTATCTATTTATCCACTAGCTTTGCCTTTAGCATCAACGCGCTCCACGCATTGCACCGTCCATAGGCTAGTTTTCACTTTTTCCCAACACTAGAACAGCCAGTTCATTAAAAAAAATTTTTATTAATATATTTGAGGCATTAATTTATAGTTAAAAATGTATTAAACATCTTAGTTTATCTATTTATCCACTAGCTTTGCCTTTAGCATTAACGCGCTCCACGCAATGCACCGTCCATAGGCTAGTTTTCACTTTTTCCCAACACTAGAACAGCCAGTTCATTAAAAAAAATTTTTATTAATATATTTGAGGCATTAATTTATAGTTAAAAATGTAATAAACACTTTAGTTTATCTATTTATCCACTAGCTTTGCCTTTAGCATCAACGCGCTCCACGCATTGCACCATCCATAGGCTAGTTTTCATTTTTTCCCAACACTAGAACAGCCAGTTCATTAAAAAAAATTTTTATTAATATATTTGAGGCATTAATTTATAGTTAAAAATGTATTAAACATCTTAGTTTATCTATTTATCCACTAGCTTTGCCTTTAGCATTAACGCGCTCCACGCAATGCACCGTCCATAGGCTAGTTTTCACTTTTTCCCAACACTAGAACAGCCAGTTCATTAAAAAAAATTTTTATTAATATATTTGAGGCATTAATTTATAGTTAAAAATGTAATAAACACTTTAGTTTATCTATTTATCCACTAGCTTTGCCTTTAGCATCAACGCGCTCCACGCATTGCACCGTCCATAGGCTAGTTTTCACTTTTTCCCAACACTAGAACAGCCAGTTCATTAAAAAAAATTTTTATTAATATATTTGAGGCATTAATTTATAGTTAAAAATGTATTAAACATCTTAGTTTATCTATTTATCCACTAGCTTTGCCTTTAGCATTAACGCGCTCCACGCAATGCACCGTCCATAGGCTAGTTTTCACTTTTTCCCAACACTAGAACAGCCAGTTCATTAAAAAAAATTTTTATTAATATATTTGAGGCATTAATTTATAGTTAAAAATGTATTAAACATCTTAGTTTATCTATTTATCCACTAGCTTATTGGCTAACAACAAATTTCCCCTTTCAACGAGATCAACGGACATGTTGCTTCTCTCTCAAGTTGATTAAGCTTAAGAAAAAATTTTTATTAATATATTTGATGCAAGAATTTATTGTTAAAAATGTAATAAACACTTTAGTTTATCTATTTATCCACTAGCTTTGCCTTTAGCATCAACGCGCTCCACGCATTGCACCATCCATAGGCTAGTTTTCATTTTTTCCCAACACTAGAACAGCCAGTTCATTAAAAAAAATTTTTATTAATATATTTGAGGCATTAATTTATAGTTAAAAATGTATTAAACATCTTAGTTTATCTATTTATCCACTAGCTTTGCCTTTAGCATTAACGCGCTCCACGCAATGCACCGTCCATAGGCTAGTTTTCATTTTTTCCCAACACTAGAACAGCCAGTTCATTAAAAAAAATTTTTATTAATATATTTGAGGCATTAATTTATAGTTAAAAATGTAATAAACACTTTAGTTTATCTATTTATCCACTAGCTTTGCCTTTAGCATTAACGCGCTCCACGCAATGCACCGTCCATAGGCTAGTTTTCACTTTTTCCCAACACTAGAACAGCCAGTTCATTAAAAAAAATTTTTATTAATATATTTGAGGCATTAATTTATAGTTAAAAATGTATTAAACATCTTAGTTTATCTATTTATCCACTAGCTTTGCCTTTAGCATTAACGCGCTCCACGCATTGCACCGTCCATAGGCTAGTTTTCATTTTTTCCCAACGCTAGAATAACCATTAATATTTTTTATTCAATAATTTCTATTCGTGCTGCTATTGGCTCACCTCAAACGGCAAATAACCATTCATATTTTTATTTCTATTCGTGCTGCTATTGGCTAACAACAAATTTCCCCTTTCAACGAGATCAACGGACATGTTGCTTCTCTCTCAAGTTGATTAAGCTTAAGAAAAAATTTTTATTAATATATTTGATGCAAGAATTTATTGTTAAAAATGTAATAAACACTTTAGTTTATCTATTTATCCACTAGCTTTGCCTTTAGCATCAACGCGCTCCACGCATTGCACCATCCATAGGCTAGTTTTCATTTTTTCCCAACACTAGAACAGCCAGTTCATTAAAAAAAATTTTTATTAATATATTTGAGGCATTAATTTATAGTTAAAAATGTAATAAACACTTTAGTTTATCTATTTATCCACTAGCTTTGCCTTTAGCATCAACGCGCTCCACGCATTGCACCGTCCATAGGCTAGTTTTCACTTTTTCCCAACACTAGAACAGCCAGTTCATTAAAAAAAATTTTTATTAATATATTTGAGGCATTAATTTATAGTTAAAAATGTATTAAACATCTTAGTTTATCTATTTATCCACTAGCTTTGCCTTTAGCATTAACGCGCTCCACGCAATGCACCGTCCATAGGCTAGTTTTCACTTTTTCCCAACACTAGAACAGCCAGTTCATTAAAAAAAATTTTTATTAATATATTTGAGGCATTAATTTATAGTTAAAAATGTATTAAACATCTTAGTTTATCTATTTATCCACTAGCTTTGCCTTTAGCATTAACGCGCTCCACGCAATGCACCGTCCATAGGCTAGTTTTCACTTTTTCCCAACACTAGAACAGCCAGTTCATTAAAAAAAATTTTTATTAATATATTTGAGGCATTAATTTATAGTTAAAAATGTAATAAACACTTTAGTTTATCTATTTATCCACTAGCTTTGCCTTTAGCATCAACGCGCTCCACGCATTGCACCATCCATAGGCTAGTTTTCATTTTTTCCCAACACTAGAACAGCCAGTTCATTAAAAAAAATTTTTATTAATATATTTGAGGCATTAATTTATAGTTAAAAATGTATTAAACATCTTAGTTTATCTATTTATCCACTAGCTTTGCCTTTAGCATTAACGCGCTCCACGCAATGCACCGTCCATAGGCTAGTTTTCACTTTTTCCCAACACTAGAACAGCCAGTTCATTAAAAAAAATTTTTATTAATATATTTGAGGCATTAATTTATAGTTAAAAATGTATTAAACATCTTAGTTTATCTATTTATCCACTAGCTTTGCCTTTAGCATTAACGCGCTCCACGCAATGCACCGTCCATAGGCTAGTTTTCACTTTTTCCCAACACTAGAACAGCCAGTTCATTAAAAAAAATTTTTATTAATATATTTGAGGCATTAATTTATAGTTAAAAATGTAATAAACACTTTAGTTTATCTATTTATCCACTAGCTTTGCCTTTAGCATCAACGCGCTCCACGCATTGCACCATCCATAGGCTAGTTTTCATTTTTTCCCAACACTAGAACAGCCAGTTCATTAAAAAAAATTTTTATTAATATATTTGAGGCATTAATTTATAGTTAAAAATGTATTAAACATCTTAGTTTATCTATTTATCCACTAGCTTTGCCTTTAGCATTAACGCGCTCCACGCAATGCACCGTCCATAGGCTAGTTTTCACTTTTTCCCAACACTAGAACAGCCAGTTCATTAAAAAAAATTTTTATTAATATATTTGAGGCATTAATTTATAGTTAAAAATGTAATAAACACTTTAGTTTATCTATTTATCCACTAGCTTTGCCTTTAGCATCAACGCGCTCCACGCATTGCACCGTCCATAGGCTAGTTTTCACTTTTTCCCAACACTAGAACAGCCAGTTCATTAAAAAAAATTTTTATTAATATATTTGAGGCATTAATTTATAGTTAAAAATGTATTAAACATCTTAGTTTATCTATTTATCCACTAGCTTTGCCTTTAGCATTAACGCGCTCCACGCAATGCACCGTCCATAGGCTAGTTTTCACTTTTTCCCAACACTAGAACAGCCAGTTCATTAAAAAAAATTTTTATTAATATATTTGAGGCATTAATTTATAGTTAAAAATGTATTAAACATCTTAGTTTATCTATTTATCCACTAGCTTTGCCTTTAGCATTAACGCGCTCCACGCAATGCACCGTCCATAGGCTAGTTTTCACTTTTTCCCAACACTAGAACAGCCAGTTCATTAAAAAAAATTTTTATTAATATATTTGAGGCATTAATTTATAGTTAAAAATGTATTAAACATCTTAGTTTATCTATTTATCCACTAGCTTTGCCTTTAGCATTAACGCGCTCCACGCAATGCACCGTCCATAGGCTAGTTTTCACTTTTTCCCAACACTAGAACAGCCAGTTCATTAAAAAAAATTTTTATTAATATATTTGAGGCATTAATTTATAGTTAAAAATGTAATAAACACTTTAGTTTATCTATTTATCCACTAGCTTTGCCTTTAGCATTAACGCGCTCCACGCAATGCACCGTCCATAGGCTAGTTTTCACTTTTTCCCAACACTAGAACAGCCAGTTCATTAAAAAAAATTTTTATTAATATATTTGAGGCATTAATTTATAGTTAAAAATGTATTAAACATCTTAGTTTATCTATTTATCCACTAGCTTTGCCTTTAGCATTAACGCGCTCCACGCATTGCACCGTCCATAGGCTAGTTTTCATTTTTTCCCAACGCTAGAATAACCATTAATATTTTTTATTCAATAATTTCTATTCGTGCTGCTATTGGCTCACCTCAAACGGCAAATAACCATTCATATTTTTATTTCTATTCGTGCTGCTATTGGCTAACAACAAATTTCCCCTTTCAACGAGATCAACGGACATGTTGCTTCTCTCTCAAGTTGATTAAGCTTAAGAAAAAATTTTTATTAATATATTTGATGCAAGAATTTATTGTTAAAAATGTAATAAACACTTTAGTTTATCTATTTATCCACTAGCTTTGCCTTTAGCATCAACGCGCTCCACGCATTGCACCATCCATAGGCTAGTTTTCATTTTTTCCCAACACTAGAACAGCCAGTTCATTAAAAAAAATTTTTATTAATATATTTGAGGCATTAATTTATAGTTAAAAATGTATTAAACATCTTAGTTTATCTATTTATCCACTAGCTTTGCCTTTAGCATTAACGCGCTCCACGCAATGCACCGTCCATAGGCTAGTTTTCATTTTTTCCCAACACTAGAACAGCCAGTTCATTAAAAAAAATTTTTATTAATATATTTGAGGCATTAATTTATAGTTAAAAATGTAATAAACACTTTAGTTTATCTATTTATCCACTAGCTTTGCCTTTAGCATTAACGCGCTCCACGCAATGCACCGTCCATAGGCTAGTTTTCACTTTTTCCCAACACTAGAACAGCCAGTTCATTAAAAAAAATTTTTATTAATATATTTGAGGCATTAATTTATAGTTAAAAATGTATTAAACATCTTAGTTTATCTATTTATCCACTAGCTTTGCCTTTAGCATTAACGCGCTCCACGCATTGCACCGTCCATAGGCTAGTTTTCATTTTTTCCCAACGCTAGAATAACCATTAATATTTTTTATTCAATAATTTCTATTCGTGCTGCTATTGGCTCACCTCAAACGGCAAATAACCATTCATATTTTTATTTCTATTCGTGCTGCTATTGGCTAACAACAAATTTCCCCTTTCAACGAGATCAACGGACATGTTGCTTCTCTCTCAAGTTGATTAAGCTTAAGAAAAAATTTTTATTAATATATTTGATGCATTAATTTATAGTTAAAAATGTAATAAACACTTTAGTTTATCTATTTATCCACTAGCTTTGCCTTTAGCATCAACGCGCTCCACGCATTGCACCGTCCATAGGCTAGTTTTCACTTTTTCCCAACACTAGAACAGCCAGTTCATTAAAAAAAATTTTTATTAATATATTTGAGGCATTAATTTATAGTTAAAAATGTAATAAACACTTTAGTTTATCTATTTATCCACTAGCTTTGCCTTTAGCATCAACGCGCTCCACGCATTGCACCGTCCATAGGCTAGTTTTCACTTTTTCCCAACACTAGAACAGCCAGTTCATTAAAAAAAATTTTTATTAATATATTTGAGGCATTAATTTATAGTTAAAAATGTATTAAACATCTTAGTTTATCTATTTATCCACTAGCTTTGCCTTTAGCATTAACGCGCTCCACGCAATGCACCGTCCATAGGCTAGTTTTCACTTTTTCCCAACACTAGAACAGCCAGTTCATTAAAAAAAATTTTTATTAATATATTTGAGGCATTAATTTATAGTTAAAAATGTATTAAACATCTTAGTTTATCTATTTATCCACTAGCTTTGCCTTTAGCATTAACGCGCTCCACGCAATGCACCGTCCATAGGCTAGTTTTCACTTTTTCCCAACACTAGAACAGCCAGTTCATTAAAAAAAATTTTTATTAATATATTTGAGGCATTAATTTATAGTTAAAAATGTAATAAACACTTTAGTTTATCTATTTATCCACTAGCTTTGCCTTTAGCATCAACGCGCTCCACGCATTGCACCGTCCATAGGCTAGTTTTCACTTTTTCCCAACACTAGAACAGCCAGTTCATTAAAAAAAATTTTTATTAATATATTTGAGGCATTAATTTATAGTTAAAAATGTATTAAACATCTTAGTTTATCTATTTATCCACTAGCTTTGCCTTTAGCATTAACGCGCTCCACGCAATGCACCGTCCATAGGCTAGTTTTCACTTTTTCCCAACACTAGAACAGCCAGTTCATTAAAAAAAATTTTTATTAATATATTTGAGGCATTAATTTATAGTTAAAAATGTATTAAACATCTTAGTTTATCTATTTATCCACTAGCTTTGCCTTTAGCATTAACGCGCTCCACGCAATGCACCGTCCATAGGCTAGTTTTCACTTTTTCCCAACACTAGAACAGCCAGTTCATTAAAAAAAATTTTTATTAATATATTTGAGGCATTAATTTATAGTTAAAAATGTATTAAACATCTTAGTTTATCTATTTATCCACTAGCTTTGCCTTTAGCATTAACGCGCTCCACGCATTGCACCGTCCATAGGCTAGTTTTCATTTTTTCCCAACGCTAGAATAACCATTAATATTTTTTATTCAATAATTTCTATTCGTGCTGCTATTGGCTCACCTCAAACGGCAAATAACCATTCATATTTTTATTTCTATTCGTGCTGCTATTGGCTAACAACAAATTTCCCCTTTCAACGAGATCAACGGACATGTTGCTTCTCTCTCAAGTTGATTAAGCTTAAGAAAAAATTTTTATTAATATATTTGATGCAAGAATTTATTGTTAAAAATGTAATAAACACTTTAGTTTATCTATTTATCCACTAGCTTTGCCTTTAGCATCAACGCGCTCCACGCATTGCACCATCCATAGGCTAGTTTTCATTTTTTCCCAACACTAGAACAGCCAGTTCATTAAAAAAAATTTTTATTAATATATTTGAGGCATTAATTTATAGTTAAAAATGTATTAAACATCTTAGTTTATCTATTTATCCACTAGCTTTGCCTTTAGCATTAACGCGCTCCACGCAATGCACCGTCCATAGGCTAGTTTTCATTTTTTCCCAACACTAGAACAGCCAGTTCATTAAAAAAAATTTTTATTAATATATTTGAGGCATTAATTTATAGTTAAAAATGTAATAAACACTTTAGTTTATCTATTTATCCACTAGCTTTGCCTTTAGCATTAACGCGCTCCACGCAATGCACCGTCCATAGGCTAGTTTTCACTTTTTCCCAACACTAGAACAGCCAGTTCATTAAAAAAAATTTTTATTAATATATTTGAGGCATTAATTTATAGTTAAAAATGTATTAAACATCTTAGTTTATCTATTTATCCACTAGCTTTGCCTTTAGCATTAACGCGCTCCACGCATTGCACCGTCCATAGGCTAGTTTTCATTTTTTCCCAACGCTAGAATAACCATTAATATTTTTTATTCAATAATTTCTATTCGTGCTGCTATTGGCTCACCTCAAACGGCAAATAACCATTCATATTTTTATTTCTATTCGTGCTGCTATTGGCTAACAACAAATTTCCCCTTTCAACGAGATCAACGGACATGTTGCTTCTCTCTCAAGTTGATTAAGCTTAAGAAAAAATTTTTATTAATATATTTGATGCAAGAATTTATTGTTAAAAATGTAATAAACACTTTAGTTTATCTATTTATCCACTAGCTTTGCCTTTAGCATCAACGCGCTCCACGCATTGCACCATCCATAGGCTAGTTTTCATTTTTTCCCAACACTAGAACAGCCAGTTCATTAAAAAAAATTTTTATTAATATATTTGAGGCATTAATTTATAGTTAAAAATGTAATAAACACTTTAGTTTATCTATTTATCCACTAGCTTTGCCTTTAGCATCAACGCGCTCCACGCATTGCACCGTCCATAGGCTAGTTTTCACTTTTTCCCAACACTAGAACAGCCAGTTCATTAAAAAAAATTTTTATTAATATATTTGAGGCATTAATTTATAGTTAAAAATGTATTAAACATCTTAGTTTATCTATTTATCCACTAGCTTTGCCTTTAGCATTAACGCGCTCCACGCAATGCACCGTCCATAGGCTAGTTTTCACTTTTTCCCAACACTAGAACAGCCAGTTCATTAAAAAAAATTTTTATTAATATATTTGAGGCATTAATTTATAGTTAAAAATGTATTAAACATCTTAGTTTATCTATTTATCCACTAGCTTTGCCTTTAGCATTAACGCGCTCCACGCAATGCACCGTCCATAGGCTAGTTTTCACTTTTTCCCAACACTAGAACAGCCAGTTCATTAAAAAAAATTTTTATTAATATATTTGAGGCATTAATTTATAGTTAAAAATGTAATAAACACTTTAGTTTATCTATTTATCCACTAGCTTTGCCTTTAGCATCAACGCGCTCCACGCATTGCACCATCCATAGGCTAGTTTTCATTTTTTCCCAACACTAGAACAGCCAGTTCATTAAAAAAAATTTTTATTAATATATTTGAGGCATTAATTTATAGTTAAAAATGTATTAAACATCTTAGTTTATCTATTTATCCACTAGCTTTGCCTTTAGCATTAACGCGCTCCACGCAATGCACCGTCCATAGGCTAGTTTTCACTTTTTCCCAACACTAGAACAGCCAGTTCATTAAAAAAAATTTTTATTAATATATTTGAGGCATTAATTTATAGTTAAAAATGTAATAAACACTTTAGTTTATCTATTTATCCACTAGCTTTGCCTTTAGCATCAACGCGCTCCACGCATTGCACCATCCATAGGCTAGTTTTCATTTTTTCCCAACACTAGAACAGCCAGTTCATTAAAAAAAATTTTTATTAATATATTTGAGGCATTAATTTATAGTTAAAAATGTAATAAACACTTTAGTTTATCTATTTATCCACTAGCTTTGCCTTTAGCATCAACGCGCTCCACGCATTGCACCGTCCATAGGCTAGTTTTCACTTTTTCCCAACACTAGAACAGCCAGTTCATTAAAAAAAATTTTTATTAATATATTTGAGGCATTAATTTATAGTTAAAAATGTATTAAACATCTTAGTTTATCTATTTATCCACTAGCTTTGCCTTTAGCATTAACGCGCTCCACGCAATGCACCGTCCATAGGCTAGTTTTCACTTTTTCCCAACACTAGAACAGCCAGTTCATTAAAAAAAATTTTTATTAATATATTTGAGGCATTAATTTATAGTTAAAAATGTATTAAACATCTTAGTTTATCTATTTATCCACTAGCTTTGCCTTTAGCATTAACGCGCTCCACGCAATGCACCGTCCATAGGCTAGTTTTCACTTTTTCCCAACACTAGAACAGCCAGTTCATTAAAAAAAATTTTTATTAATATATTTGAGGCATTAATTTATAGTTAAAAATGTATTAAACATCTTAGTTTATCTATTTATCCACTAGCTTTGCCTTTAGCATTAACGCGCTCCACGCATTGCACCGTCCATAGGCTAGTTTTCATTTTTTCCCAACGCTAGAATAACCATTAATATTTTTTATTCAATAATTTCTATTCGTGCTGCTATTGGCTCACCTCAAACGGCAAATAACCATTCATATTTTTATTTCTATTCGTGCTGCTATTGGCTAACAACAAATTTCCCCTTTCAACGAGATCAACGGACATGTTGCTTCTCTCTCAAGTTGATTAAGCTTAAGAAAAAATTTTTATTAATATATTTGATGCAAGAATTTATTGTTAAAAATGTAATAAACACTTTAGTTTATCTATTTATCCACTAGCTTTGCCTTTAGCATCAACGCGCTCCACGCATTGCACCATCCATAGGCTAGTTTTCATTTTTTCCCAACACTAGAACAGCCAGTTCATTAAAAAAAATTTTTATTAATATATTTGAGGCATTAATTTATAGTTAAAAATGTATTAAACATCTTAGTTTATCTATTTATCCACTAGCTTTGCCTTTAGCATTAACGCGCTCCACGCAATGCACCGTCCATAGGCTAGTTTTCATTTTTTCCCAACACTAGAACAGCCAGTTCATTAAAAAAAATTTTTATTAATATATTTGAGGCATTAATTTATAGTTAAAAATGTAATAAACACTTTAGTTTATCTATTTATCCACTAGCTTTGCCTTTAGCATTAACGCGCTCCACGCAATGCACCGTCCATAGGCTAGTTTTCACTTTTTCCCAACACTAGAACAGCCAGTTCATTAAAAAAAATTTTTATTAATATATTTGAGGCATTAATTTATAGTTAAAAATGTATTAAACATCTTAGTTTATCTATTTATCCACTAGCTTTGCCTTTAGCATTAACGCGCTCCACGCATTGCACCGTCCATAGGCTAGTTTTCATTTTTTCCCAACGCTAGAATAACCATTAATATTTTTTATTCAATAATTTCTATTCGTGCTGCTATTGGCTCACCTCAAACGGCAAATAACCATTCATATTTTTATTTCTATTCGTGCTGCTATTGGCTAACAACAAATTTCCCCTTTCAACGAGATCAACGGACATGTTGCTTCTCTCTCAAGTTGATTAAGCTTAAGAAAAAATTTTTATTAATATATTTGATGCAAGAATTTATTGTTAAAAATGTAATAAACACTTTAGTTTATCTATTTATCCACTAGCTTTGCCTTTAGCATCAACGCGCTCCACGCATTGCACCATCCATAGGCTAGTTTTCATTTTTTCCCAACACTAGAACAGCCAGTTCATTAAAAAAAATTTTTATTAATATATTTGAGGCATTAATTTATAGTTAAAAATGTAATAAACACTTTAGTTTATCTATTTATCCACTAGCTTTGCCTTTAGCATCAACGCGCTCCACGCATTGCACCGTCCATAGGCTAGTTTTCACTTTTTCCCAACACTAGAACAGCCAGTTCATTAAAAAAAATTTTTATTAATATATTTGAGGCATTAATTTATAGTTAAAAATGTATTAAACATCTTAGTTTATCTATTTATCCACTAGCTTTGCCTTTAGCATTAACGCGCTCCACGCAATGCACCGTCCATAGGCTAGTTTTCACTTTTTCCCAACACTAGAACAGCCAGTTCATTAAAAAAAATTTTTATTAATATATTTGAGGCATTAATTTATAGTTAAAAATGTATTAAACATCTTAGTTTATCTATTTATCCACTAGCTTTGCCTTTAGCATTAACGCGCTCCACGA
>CATQFJ010000123.1:0-20141 GCA_956483585.1 Gymnocheta viridis
TCATTCCTAATACTTTTTTATTGACAAGCGGTAAATTATAGATATTATCTTTCGGATACCCAGATGTATCAAACTGATTTCGTACATCGTTTCTAATATCGTTGTATAGATCATCCGTTCTAATATCATATATAAACGAGTCCGTGTCCATGTAATTTAAATTAATATTTTCACAATATTTCGGTTTCATATATTCGTAGTGAAAATTATACATTTTATGTTTCGAAAGTTCCAAGACAGAAAATCCAATGTAAATGGGTTTGTCGTACACAGTTCGTACTCTTTTCAATTGAATCGCAACCATTTGTTCATGAATTTTCAGACAACTGTGAAAATTAGGTTTGGCAATAAGAGCTCTAGCTCCTAATCTCTTCCCCCTACTCTCCCATTCACATACTAATTTTATATCTTTTCTTTTGTCAACATTTTCCATTGTCTTCCCATATACTGCATTATTTAACAATTTAAAAAAGTTCTGTTCAAATACATTCTTACCCAATGTTCGGTGATAGTTATTTATATCAATATATTTTTTCAACCAATCTGATTGATTAAATTGAAGAATTCTATGAATTTTCCTTAAAATCAAACCATGTTGAAGACATTGTTGCAGATTGCGATAGTGTATTATGTAATTGGTTTTATTGTTTAAGTCTGTTATTAATTTATGATGTTTCATGCCCCCAATTTTTTTATTTTCTGCACAGAATGGAAAATCGCTATGACGGTCGTGCAGTGTAATTGGATATTCCAAGTCTACTTCTAATATGTAACCAATTTCTGAGTCTTCTTCCACTACATGTATATTAAAGTCTTCAACGTTTTCAAACCATTTAAAATTTTTAAAGGGAAGATACTGCGACATTGCATATCCATATAAATTATTTACATCGAAATACATTAGATAATTTGATTCTTTTGTGGGATCATAATCATTAACGTATTTATTATTTACTATGGTGTGCCGTTTACTACACTGAACAATACCTCCCCTAATACCTCGTACAACGAAATTGTACATGTTAATATCTGTTAGTAATTCCAATTCTATTTTAGTTGTTTTCAACATTGCATCCCAAGATAAGCCTGGAGTAGTATAATATTGACAAGGGTCTAAATTGTAAATTTTCTTACAAACTTTACGGAAATTTTCAAATATATCACATAGCAAGAGAACATCTACTTTTAGATATAATAGAAGATAGTCCAACAATTTGTTGCAATTAAATGTATTCCAAACATTTTCAGCATGTTCATAATCATCTATACTGCACGACTCATTTGTAAGTTTATTAAAGAAACATGATCGCGGTGGTAGTTGTGTTTCCTCCAACCGATCAACTGAGTTAAGAAAGTCATATGGAAAGACACCTTTACGCTTCATTAAACTGAATTCATTATGAGTTTGATAGATTAATTTTACTGTCGTCAAGTCATCATCAGACAAATAGCTAGCTAGTTTTTCTAAGCTCGACGGCATAAATCGAAAAGAATCTAGAAAACGTAATTCTATTGTCTTATCATTATCACCATTATCACCATCCTCATCATCATTATCAACATCATTATCAATGCAATCATTAACCGAAATTCTTTTCGATATAGATACATATAATTCCTTATTGAAAGGAATTATATTTATATCACCTTTAATACATGATAATTCTCTAATAAACAAATGACAATCATATGCCGAAAGATTGTGAAAAAATATCGGAATGAAGTTTGCAATTTGAAATTCTAAATTGCATTTTTTGTGTGCGGGACCTCTATATTCACCCGTTAGATGACAATGATCAGCCACACGATCTTCAACAGATAACAAACATTCACAAATGTGACAAATTTTGTCCTCCATTTGTCTGATCTGTTGAAGTGGTGTTAAGGAATTCATTGGTTTTACTACACTTAAATAATTCTTATAGATATATCTTACATCTTTAACTAAACTCTTAAAGAAATGATTAGGTGCGTCATCAGCACCATTATAAATTCTAAATATATCTAAATTAGAGTTAAATATACATTTAATATAATAACTGTATGCAAATGGAATGTGCTTTTGTATAGATTTAATATTTGCAGAATTTTGAATATCAACTGATTTTAGAATACATTCAAAATCAGCGTATACTATAAAAGGTACATCCATTTGCTTTTTAAAATTCCTAAAACTTACTAAATTATTGTCTTCAGTTGGCATCTTTTAAGCTAAGTACTCTGTTCATCATTTCGTGCGAACTGCTGTCAAAAGTCCATATAAAAAAAATTCATGCGAAATAATTGCAAAAAAAATGGCCGAAGTTGTACTCTGTTCAAATTGTGAAAACATACGAAATGTTTCTGGCAGCATGATTTTTTCAAATACAACATGTTTCTGGCAACATATTTTCCAACTGCGAAATAATGTAAGCACCACTTATTTCGTGCGGAATTGCAAACAACAGATGCTCAGCTTTTAATTAGCATTGAATTTGTTGCGCACAATTAACTAAAATAAAGGAAAATAGTGTGAAAATAACATAAAATGAAGGTATGGGATTGAATGAGAACGTGTGTCTTCAAAGCAGCACAAGCTCTTAAAATTATTTTGTTCTCCATTTGTTTTCACACATGGTTTTTGTTTACATAAGAAAAACAATGTTGCTTACTTCAAGGCAATAAAAACGATAAATTTCTTCTAAATCGTAGTGTTGTCACCACTGGCTAATTGTCAAAATTTTCAAACGAAATAATCAATGTTGCTCAACATTTTTCGCAAATTCAAACAGAGTACTTAGCTTTAGTTATCATTTTATTGCAATGCTGTTTGTGTATGTTTAATGATGAATGAGAATGGAAATGTATTAAACAGGTATTGCATACATATGCCATAGTTTTATGTTTCGTTACTTGACTTTTAATTAATCTGTAAATATATAGAAAAACTTAATTAGTATAAAATTATTGAAGAATATATATTCTTTACAATTACCTTGATATATTTTTTATCCATACATAATGGAATCTTCCTTCTCCTTCCTCCAAAAGCAACAAATTGATGTGTTGGAATTTTTCCTGCACAGTAAAATAGTATGGACCGACTATATTATTATCATCGTCCAATCCAAACACATTAATACTTATATCAGGATTTTTACTTTCGAACACTTTGATTTTATTAAGTGGTAGAGGAAAATGCAGACTTTTAAAATTTAATATTATATTATTTTCAAGCGTTATGATTTCTTCATTTATGTTGTTAACTTTATATGATGAACATCTATTGGTATGCAAATCAACTGGATAAAGTGCTGATATTATAGCCCAC
This sequence comes from Gymnocheta viridis, assembly GCA_956483585.1. NCBI lineage: Eukaryota > Metazoa > Arthropoda > Insecta > Diptera > Tachinidae > Gymnocheta > Gymnocheta viridis. The sequence continues at coordinate 3,311 of CATQFJ010000123.1, forward strand.
TTAAAACAATATATATCAGTATTTTGGACATTGATGCAAGCAAACTTTCTCTGTATTGTTAGAGGTAATGGAATATATTGTGACCCTTTAATACATTTATATTTGTTGACATTGATTTCAAGATGTGATATTTTAATTAATGACCATCCGCTATCACGTTCCTGAAATTCACTCATTTTTTTAATTATATTATTACATTGTTCATTATAAAGGTCAATAATGTCATCACTTGTCGTTGATATGCTTAGGATCACCATTTTTGTTTGATGCGATTTAACTTCTATGATACATGTATCATGATCTTCCTTAACCAACATATACTCGCAAAATAATTCAATATTAAATTTTACACTCGAATATTCCTGTGTCACATTATATAACAATTCCATGACATTGTCTCTAATTGTATACAGAAAGTTTTCTGGTATTAAATCAGTTTCATTGCTATTTTCAATCAAATATGTTATGATGCGATTATTGAATACAGACTTGATACACTTTAAACTACCGTCATAGTTATTATATTTCTCTGTTTTTTCCGCACTGTTAGTTTTATGCATATTTGTTCTTATATGATAATGCCATTTAGTATTTGATATATATGTTCTACATTTGTCACAATATATATTGATTGCACCGCTGTCTGATATAGTATGAGAGTGTTGTTCCCATTCCTCGCGGTTTGAAAAATATAGCTTACACGTTGTACACTTAAACGATGAGGAAAACCCTTGATGATGTAATCTAATATGTCTCCTTAAATTTGTATTCATAGTGAACTCTTTCTTACAAAATTCACAAATAAATTTAGTCATTTTTATAAATATTTTTATTTAGACGTTGTTAGAGAAAAGTGGTTGAAATAAGAATGATGATATATTTGAACATATGCAGTATTTAATCTCTTTCTTAGAGTATACGATTTACATATAACTTTTTTTATCAAATCAACTTCAATACATATACAATCACATACGCAATTATTTAATTATATTCCTATATTTACCTAAGCTGTAGATTTCAACCACAAACCACATTGAACATTCCAAAACCGTAAATATTTAATTATAAAAAACATTTTATATTAAAATAGTACCCTATTTTATACTAAACTATTTCTGTAATAATACACTACAAAAATTTTTTCATTTCATAGTTACATATATATTTCACACAAAACAAACAAATTCACTAATTACAGTTAAAGAATGCATATTTGTGTTTAAATAGTTTTATTTTAAAAAACATTTCTATCCATATATTCATTTCTTATCACAAACGTAAAATTTTTATAATTCTAATTATAAACTTTTTACAGCAATAGAAACCACTGCACCTGCGTTTGCTACAAATATTATCAACTTTTTATAAACTAACATACACACACACACACATACATATATTTTCAAAAACATACATACATACACACACGCACCCCCTCCACAACAAAATCAAAACCCAACAATCGTCACACCATCTTTGCGGTTTGACACCCTACCTAAAGAACATCGGTAATGGTCGATTTTCGCACAACATACCCCTATTCCATACAACACAATGTAGCAAACCAATCAACTAACTTAAATGCCGGCTGTACCGTAGGCATGATCCCAATTTTGTATGAGGATCATGGTCGCGAAACCCCACAAACAACCTACTAGTCTATAAGAGTTTTACACTGATATGTATTCCATACTTTTTCAGCATGTTCATAATCGTCAACAATACACGACTCATTTGTAAGCTTATTAAAGAATGATGGTAATTGTGATTCTTGAAGACGATTAACAGAATCTAAATAATCGTAAGGAAAGACACCTTTACGTTTCATTAAATTGAACTCGGTAATATTTTGATAATTTGATTTTACACTTTTTAGATCTTCATCTGATAAATATCCTGCTAGCTTTTCTAAACTAGACGACATAAATTGAAATGAGTCTAGAAAACGTAATTCAATTGAATGTTTAGCATTTACCGAAATTCTCTTTAATATGGATACGTACAGCTCTTTATTTAGAGGAATTATATTTATATCACCTTCAACAGACGAAAGATCTCTACAAACAAATGACAATCATATGCCGAAAGATTGTGGAAACATATAGGGATGAAATTTGCAATCTGATGTTCTAGATTACATTTATTATGAGCAGGTCCTCTATACTCGCCTGTTAAATGACAATGATCTGCTACTCTATCATCAAAAGATAAAAATTGTTTGCAAATATGACAAACTCTGTCTTTGTCTTGCTTTATCTGTTGAACTGATGTTAAGGAACTCATTGGTTTTACAACACTTAAATAATTATTATATATATTTCAGACATCACTAACTAAACTAAACTAATGTTAAACGAGCATTTTATGTAATAGCTATAAGCAAATGGAATATGTTTTTGTACGGATTTAATATTTGTTGTATTTTGTATATTAAACGACTCTAAAATACAAAAAAGGCACATCCATTTGCTTTTTAAAATTTTTAAAACTTAACTACATTCATCTAGACTAGGCATTTTAGTCACCTTCTTATTACACTTCTGCTTGTGACTTTCTAACTGTTCCTCGCTGTGGAAGTGGATTAAACAGGTGTAACATACATAGAGTTTTCATCTGTGTTTTGTTACTTGACTACGTATTAATGTGTAAGGAAAAAATAATATATTTTTATTAAATTGTTATCGCTTTATATTAATATAAATACTATAACTTACTTAGATATATTTGTGATCCACACATAGTGAAACCCTTCTCATTCTTCCAAATATGGTCCAACTATGTTATCACCCTCTAGACCAAAAACATTTACACTTATTTCAGGGTTATTGATTTCAAAATCTTTTATTTTACTAACGGATAGTGAAAAATTTAAAATCATTTTATTTTGTAGAATGATAATATCATCATGTATGTTTTCAATGTTATATGATGAACATCTATCTGAGTGTAAAGAATCTGGATATAGAGCAGAAATTATTGCCCACTTAAAACAATACCCATCCTCCTTTTTTACATTAATACATGCATGTTTTTTTAAATTTTAGGTGGTAAGCAAATATATTGAGACCCCTTCAAACATTTGTACTGATAGATATTAATATCAAGATGACATATTTCTATCAATGCCCATCCACTATCACGCTCTTGGAACTTACTCATCTTTTTTACTAAAACTTCGCACTGATCAGAGTAAATTTGAAAAATGTCATCTGTTGTTGAAGCTATATTAAGAATAAACATTTTGGTTTGATGCAATTTCATATCCACACTGCATGAATCATCTTCTTCTTTTATTAATACGTACTCGCAAAAGAGTTCACAATTAAATTTTATGTCACAATGTTGTTGTAGTGAATCTCCTAACAATTTCACAACTTTTTCCTTTATTTTATTTAAAAAAAAAATTATCACAAAATTCTACAGTAAACATATGATCTGTTTCTAAATTTACCTGTTATCAAATGTTAGGGTCTACCAAAGTCATAAGCAATTTTATAACAATAATCGGGACATTAAACCACTAAAAATAAAAAAACAACCCAACAACAACAACAAATATTGGCGAGGTACTTTTACCTGTTATTAAGGTCTGGACAACATGTGCAGTTTTGTGCAATTTAAGCACTACCTGCTATGAAATTAAAGATCAATGTGTGAATAACATGTATCTAAAAATGTATAAAACTACGGATTCGATAAGGGATTACTCAGTAATAAGTTAATCCTCTAGGTGTACGGGTAAAACATAACAGACGCAAATAAAAATATTCAGAAAAATATGGAGAGCTTCAGTTATAAAGAACTGGCGGAAGAGTATTTTAGAAACAAAAACCAGGAAGATGTTCTTAGTTACGTTAAAATAAAATTAAACTTAAATTCGTGTAGCACCGAAATGCAAGAGCAATTATATAATTTCGTCAAAGCACTAAAAAAACGCTACAAAGAAGTTCGCTACAGTAAACAAAACTTTTATATAAAAAGTGCAAACTGGTTAGAGGGCCAACTTACTGTGGCTGCAGAAAGAGCAAACCAAGATAAGGCTGGAAGACCACGCAAATCATTGGACAACTGCAGCGATAGATCTAAGAGGCGGAAACTTAAAGATATCAACGATGCAATTGGTTGTACAAATATAAAAGAATCTTTCCTACATCAATTACGATCACAGAACCAATTAACAAAAGTGGATATCATTGAAAAAGTTGTTAAAGCTAGTCCAGTGAGAACAAAACGGATTCTTAAAAATATACCAACTCCGAGTGATGCAATACATTACACAAAAGAGGAGGCATTAGCATTATTTCTGGATTTGAAATTAACAAAACAGCAATATATTAAGCTCAGACTGCGTGCGATTGAAAAAAGTTCAAATATGTATCCAGCATATCATTACATAAAGGCTGCTAAAATGGACTGTTTGCCATCAAAGGACACTATTACAATCACACCAATTTCGGCAGATGATCCACACAGCAGAACGCTTGCTACAATCAATAACAGGAAATGAGTTAAAGAAATATGGAAACACAAAGTTAATTCTTTTTTGTAAATGGGGATGTGATGGTTCTCGGGACAAAAACAATACAAACAAGTTGTATGTGAAAATATTTCGGACTCATGGTATCATTTGTACCATTACGATTGAAAAAGATTTTAGAAGATTCAGAGCCTTCGACTAGTACAACGCAAACAATGGATATTTGGAAAAATGAGACACCATCTTCTACGAAATACTGCAGGCCAATCAAATTCGAATTCAAAAAAGAAACTCATGATGCCATTAACAAAGAAGTTATTGATATCAAGGCCCAAATTGCAACACTACAGCCATTAAAATTACAGTTAGATGGGCAGCACATTGAAGTAAGCTACCAATTAGTGCTGACAATGATAGATGGAAAAGTAGGTCAGGCTTTGACTAACACGAAGGCTGCATCCAGCTGCATTATATGCCAAGCAACATCAACCCAATTAAACCAAATACCGACAAAATCATTAGATAATACCGATGCATATGAATTTGGATTATCACCACTACATGCAAGAATACGACTTATGGAACACATACTAAAAATCAGTTATGATTTGGATTTCGGGTTTTCAGGATCAATAAGAAACAACGAAACCAACAAAGAGTTAAGAAGTTCAAAAAAGAAACATGTTCAAGATGAATATCGCAAATTTGGATTGATTATAGATCAGCCAAAACAAGGGTCAGGCAATACAAATGACAGAAACAGCATCTGAAATAACAGGAGTGGATTTAAACCTCATTTTCGGATTTAAAATAATCCTAGAAGTACTCGCGTGCAATGAAGAAATTGACTCTAGAAAATTTGGAGATTATGCAAAGGAAACTGCAAAAATATATACAACCAACTACCCATGGAGAAATATGTCTGCAACAGTTCGCAAAATCCTTTATCATGGAGAAGATGTCATTAAATATCATTGGGTGCCACTTGGAGATCTATCAGAGGAGGCTCAGAAAAAAAGGAACAAGGATTACAGATTTTATAGAGAGCACAATACTAGACAAATTTCACGAAATTCAACAAATTAAGATTAATTTAATATATTATTGGCAACGTCAGATCCGTTTATCTCCAGTATTCGAAATCAATGGAAAGTGGAACATCGGGATTTAGATGAAGAAGCCAAAAAACTACTAAAGAACAGAAATAGCACAGAACAAAATATGAAACATTTCAATCAATATTTGAGTCAAATGAATAATAATTATAATTGCCTTTCATTGTTATTTAAGTACGAAAAACATAGTATTAGTAAAAAATAATAATAAACGGAACCTACCATTGTTGCAAATGCTATTAAAATTTATTGCAGTTTTTATTTTTAAAATGTTTTTAAAATTATAAAATTTGACAGCAAAAAATAATAAATTTTTCTGTAGTAATAGCAATAGTGTAACTATTCTTTAAGTGTAAACAAATTTGCAAATTTGTCATTATTACAAAAATTATATATAATTATTATTAATTTCCAAATATTCAATTTTTTAATAAATAAAAAAATAATATACTACTAGCTTGTATAAATTGTTTGAAAAAAGGACATACGGTAGCAAGATGCACATCCTCTAGGTGTAGAGTATATACAGGTTCTCACAATTCTCTACTACATCGATATGATACAAGTTCTACCAATGTAAATAACTACTCTGTACAGCCGTTCAGTTTATACCAGCTCGAGCGTTATTAGATTCCGGTTCTCAACCAAATTTGATAATCGAGGAACTTGCACAGCTGCTGTGATGAAAAAGAGAAGGAGGCAGATTGAATTGAAATGACATTAGTGAGACAAATTAGGTTGCCAAGTCAAGTATCGATTTAACTGTCACGTCGAAGGTTAACTCCCTCAATTTACTTCAAAGTTTTGGGTATTGAGTTAAATTACAAATTTACAACCTGATCATAAACTGAACACAAATATCTTAAATATTCCTAAAAATATATACCTAGCTGATCTGTTCTTTCACAAACCACAGAAGATCGATTGTTGATTGGCGCAGAAATTATCTTTGTGTTGGCCAAAGCAAGTCGGTCGCGAGCCTTCCAATTCTTCAGAAAACTTCGCTTGGATGGATTGTTACCGGAAAGTACAATAAATCAAAAGGATCGGGCAATAACAAAGTTTTCCATTTAAATATTTCGATAGAAAACGAAAGCACTGTTGATTCGATAGTTAGGAAATTCTAAGAGATCGAAGAACTTCCAAACGAATCAACAAAGACATTTAGAAATTCAATACGACGATTATCGTCAGGACGATTTGAAGTCTCTCTAGCTTTTAAATCTTTCCAAGCAGCCAAAAGGCGATTTCTTTCGTTGGAACGATGGCTTTCCAAAGACGACGTTATGCGAAAAATGTATCACAATTTTATGAAAGAGTACTGCAATCTTGGCCATATGTCACTTTAAGACACAATACCAGTTTCCTCTCACTATTTAATTCCACATCAATGTGTGCTGCGACCTCAGAGTAAAACTACTAAGCTTCGAGTAGTTTTCGATGCTTCGTGTAGAACTTCTTCGAATGTATCACTTAATGATTTATTATAAATATGAAATCACTGCAGATATTGAAAAAATGTATCGTCAAGTTTTAATTAACGAAGAGGATAGAAAATTTCAACTGGTCCTTTGGCGAGAGAATCCATCTGACGATTTGAAAGTGTTTCGACTAAACAACTTTACTTATGGCACGGCATCTGCGCCATTTTTGTCCATTAGATGTTTGATTCACTTGAGCGATTTGTACAAAGAGACTTTGCCTATTGGTTCAAAATTTATTCGCAGTGATTTCTATGTTGAAGATTTGCTGACTGGAGCTTAAAGCTACTAAGACCTAACTAATATTCGTAACCAGGCAACTGAAATTTTCAGTTCAACCGGTTGTAATCTAACGAAATGGGTTTCTTTGGATTCAAAAACTTGACTGGGATGAATCAATTCCTATGAGACTAAATACGTCATGGAAAAATTTCAAATCCAATTTACTGGAAATTGATTCAATTGCAATTTTTAGATTCGTTAACACAACTTCTTCAACTAAAATTTAAATTCACGGTTTTGCTGATGCCTCAATACGAGCTGCATTTATATCAGAAGCTGCGACTCAAATGAAGTTGTTTCTGACTGCAAGTCGAAAGTTGCTCCACTCAAGACAAAATCTCTTCCGAGACTTGAATTATGTGCACTTATTGGCTAAGTTGTGGAATCGAATTAAAATTATGATTCAATTCGAAATCTAGTCTGTTACTTTCTGGACAGATTTAGAAATAACGCTACATTGGATTAAGACGCATCCATCATCACTTTCCACTTTCGTGTCAAGGCGAGTCGCTGAGGTTTAGGACTGGAACACGTTTCTTGCGCCATGTACCAACAAAGGAGAATCCAGCTGACATTGTTTCAAGAGGATGTGATGTCAACGAGTTAAAAGACTCGATTTGGTTTGAGGGACCATTGTTTTTACTGAACAACTTTTCTCAATGGCCTGTTAACAAACATTTCGAGTTAACAGAGAGCCAGAAATCATTGAAGATGAGAAAAATGAATGTATTCCTTGCAGTAGAGTGTCCCGAAGCTGTCTTTTAAATCTGATAGAAAAATATTCTTCATATAAGAAGCTATTGCGGATAACTTCGTACGTTTTCAGATTTATCGATGTTCTGAAAAACCGCACGATAAACAAAACTATTTCACCTCCTGCACTTGAATCGAAGTGGTCATTCTTTCATTCATCAAATATACAAAGATTGACACCATTTATTCAAACGTTTACTGAGGAGAAACGAACGTTTACACTTTTAAGGGTAGATGGGAGACTATTAAATGCAGATTTGAAGTATAATACCAAATTTCCACTGTTATTACTAAAAAAGAAGAGCTTTTTTACACTGTATTTGCGGAACTTGCACTTTGAGAATTTTCATGCTGCACAGTGTGGCCAATTAGAAAAAAGTGTAATAAATCTGTATCTTTAAAACTTGCGATCCTATTACAACACAATGTATGTAAGAATCATAGAAGAGGACCTATTCCTTAAGGATTATTTAATTTAAAGCACCCTGTTGAAACATAAGGTGGGCTACAGGATGTCAAAGTTGACTACCTCATGTAGAACTTTGTTGGCTTCATCAATTTTATAAATATTATTTGACTTTACCAAATTTATGTTTTTTGTTAAGCTTTTTAACGAAATACATTTTATTTTACAGAAATTTTTAAAGATATTTGGCTTTCAATTTTTAAGTTTTGATTTTTCGCCTTGTCTTTGCTCGCAATTTTGTCAATATCTCCGGTAATAGCAAAGATAAAATTAAAAAGAAAATATTATATATGATTCTTAATACAATCTCTGATAATATGTAGAAAAAATTTTTAATTGATCTCAATTCATGTAGTCGTGAAGAAAAATCAAAATCAATTTTTTTTAAATAGGAGTGAAAAATGGCTAAATTTTGACAAAAATAGAGCTTGATTGTTCAACGTTTTTCTCAACATATTTTCATATCCAAAATGTTTCTTTTCCATTATTTTAAAAGATTAGACATCAAAAAGACTGCAGTAGAAATTTTAAGCCGATTAAGACATGCATATCCAGCATTGGACGAATATGGAAAATTTTTTAACGAAATTATAAATTAATCGCTAAAGAAAAAATAACGCCCATCAAGTTTTATTTTTTTTAATAAATTACATTAGATATATTTAATACAATGAATCTGAATTTTTATTGTTACCCGCCCGGACAAAAATGTGGCGAGAACAGCAGATTTACTAAAAATAGTCAAATTTTCAGAAGCATGAAAATTGTGCAAAAATTTTTTTAAATGTATTTCTTCATTATTTATTAAAAAACATAGCAATCCTCTTATATTAAAAAATTTGCAACAATATACGAGTATTAAATGGAATTTTTTTAATGAATTTTGAAATCCAAAAAAATATGTGAAGAAAATACGAATGACTTATTTTTTAGGGTTTTTAATCAAATGCCTTATGTTTTTTTAAAATAATCTAAACTCATACAGAATATAAAAATACAGTTATCTACCTGTCCATTGGTATATAACATTTGTATATTTATGATTTTAAATACTAAATAAAACGGTCACAAAACAGGCATCTCGTGCGAAATTTAGGTATTCTGAAGTGTTTTTACTTCATCCATACACAGAGAATGCTGTAGATTGTATATTTTTTTAACTTATTTCTCCTTGTGGAAAAATATCTTTAAAATATTTTTTCCTAAAAACTTTTATTTTTATTGTAAAATATAAAAACTGTTTTTTTTTATTTGAACGATTTTCAAAAACTTTTGTTTGTTGAGGGTTTTTTAGCTGGTCTATATATGTACATGCATTTCATTGGTGCTAATGCGAAATCATCAGTAGACCTTAAACCATATTTTTGAAATTTGTTGGTTGGGATTTTTGAACAAGTTTCAAAGCCTACTAAGCTTATTTACACTTTTATAAATTTTGAAATTTTCATTGGTTTTTTAAAAGTTTGTGTATAAGATAAGAGGTTTGAAACATTTCAAAAATACGGTTTAAGGTCTACTAATGATTTGGCATTAGCACCAATGAAATGAATGTATATAGACTAGCTAAAAAACCTTCAACAAACAAAAGTTTTTGAAAATCTTTGAAAGAAGACATCGAAGCAATCTCGATTAATAAATTTAAAAAAAATTGTTTTTATTTGCTATAATATATTGTATAAGAATTATTTAAAAGTATAATAAGTAATACTATAAATTTTCTTCAAAATAATCGGATATGTCAAAAGTTAATAGATTTTTAATTTTTGCGGATTCAGAATCTTCCTTTTCAATTTCTGGACTAATTTTGGGTAACTATTTTGTTCTTGTAGAACAAATGACGGGATCTGATAATATTCATAAATATTCCATTAGGTCGATATTTTGTTTTATTTTTGAGCTTTTACGTGTATTGAAGATTCTGATTTTTTAACATCCCTGGCTTCTTATGTCAGTTTACCTAAAGCAGACATACTATTTTCTATTATTTCTTTGCCATGAGCCAATACTCTGTATAAAGTTGATGTCATTGATTTCTAGGGATATATGTTGTTGTAGAGTTCTTTAGTTTCAAAAGCAAACGTTTTAAATTTATCTATGTATATTTATTTGTTTTTTGCTATTGATCACTGCTAATATTATTTTGAATCGCTTCAGAATATTTATATCAATACCATTAATAGAAGATGTGAGATAGGGATTTTCGAAAAAGCGTCTTGCCGTATTTCCGTAATTTAAAATGCCATAACCATGAATAGGCCTATCTATAATTAGTGGTTCTTTAAATTCTAATCGAATTCGTTTTTTCTCATCTTTTCTTAATTTATGTAAATCTGCATTATTTTTCGCTGCAATATTTTCAATTCGAGGAGTTGCTCCATACTTTATATCATACGCAAGATGTAAGCAGAAATCTTCTCCTGGCATGAAGTAGTGAGATTCCAAATTTCAAAGCATTTTCATTAAGATTTGTTTCAGAACTCTCATTAAATTGTGAGCTCATTTTCCACATATATTGCATTTCCAAGTGGATGTTGTATGTTTTATGATTGACATATTCATTAATTGCTGCATTATTTTCCTTCACATATTCGAAAAGCTTCGGCCGGCACAAGAATTTCGATCCTGGGGTAAAATTTATCCATATATCTTCACGTTTGACAGCGCTACTAAGTGATGAAGATGGATTATTTAGGCGCATACGTAGTGGAACCAAAGATGCCATAATTATTGAGGAATAATTTACTTCTGGGCTGCTTCCGCTCTGTTGTTTATACTCAGAAAATCCAGATGTTCCATCGCATCCCCATTTGAACATCAAAATGAGTTCAGAGTTTTTGCATTTATCTACATCACTATCGCTGAACGTCGATATAATTCTCGAGACAGTATTTTAAAGGAATTTCTTTTGTCATCCAGTCTTAATTTTTTTGAATACACCTTTGTTTCTACCAATCTGATGCCTTAATCCTTTTTTCGTAGCCTTTATAAAAATTTTCAAGTTTTGAAATAAATCCATGTTTAAAGCTAAGTACTCTGTTTGAATTTGCGAAAAATGTTGAGCAACATTGATTATTTCGTTTGAAAATTTTGACAATTAGCCAGTGGTGACAACACTACGATTTAGAAGAAATTTATCGTTTTTATTGCCTTGAAGTAAGCAACATTGTTTTTCTTATGTAAACAAAAACCATGTGTGAAAACAAATGGAGAACAAAATAATTTTAAGAGCTTGTGCTGCTTTGAAGACACACGTTCTCATTCAATCCCATACCTTCATTTTATGTTATTTTCACACTATTTTCCTTTATTTTAGTTAATTGTGCGCAACAAATTCAATGCTAATTAAAAGCTGAGCATCTGTTGGTTGCAATTCCGCACGAAATAAGTGGTGCTTACATTATTTCGCAGTTGGAAAATATGTTGCCAGAAACATGTTGTATTTGAAAAAATCATGCTGCCAGAAACATTTCGTATGTTTTCACAATTTGAACAGAGTACAACTTCGGCCATTTTTTTTTGCAATTATTTCGCATGAATTTTTTTTATATGGACTTTTGACAGCAGTTCGCACGAAATGATGAACAGAGTACTTAGCTTAAGAATTAAGCCGTACGATGCAATTGTGTCAATAAGTTTTTCCGCTTTAAACATTCGATCAGTAATATCGTTTAAAGATAGAAGTATGTTTTAATGTTATCTTCATTCTTGCAAGAACTTAAATAAATGCTTATAAATTATTAGTCTATAGCAAAAATGTATTATCAGGTACATTTGGATAATTATAGCGAAAAACACATTATTTTTTTAAAACGTAACAAACAAATGTATACATTCGGGCTAAAATCGAACTGCAGAAAATATGTATATTGTCATAATTTTTAACCAAGTTTTTACCTGCTATATTTTAACAAATATTCGTATTTAGAGAACCCATACTATATAAAAAATATAAAAATAAGACCAATAAGATTTTAGGTATAATATGCACTGTGTCTGGCTGTAGTAAAAACATTTCAAAATAGTACACTTTAGCTAAATTTCACACGAGATGCCAGTTTTGTGACCGTTTTATTTAGTATTTAAAATCATAAATATACAAATGTTATATACCAATGGACAGGTTGATAACTGTATTTTTAAAAAATAAAATTTAGTATAATTTTCATGCAGGTATAAATGCTTCTGAAAATTTGACTATTTTTAGTAAATCTGCTGTTCTCGCCACATTTTTGAAGGGCGGGTAACAATAAAAATTCAGATTCATTGTATTAAATATATCTCATGTAAATTATAAAAAAATTTAAAACTCGATGGGCGTTATTTTTTCTTAAACAATTAATTTAAAATTTCGTTAAAAACTTGTCCATATTCGTCTAATGCTGGATATGGGGCACATGACTTAATCGGCTTAAAATTTCTACTGCAGCCTTTTTTGAAGTCTAATCCTTCGAAATAATGAAAAAGAAAAATTTTGGCTTTGAAAAAATTTTGAGAAAAACGTCGAAAAAATTAGGCCATTTTTCACTCTCATTTCAAAGAATTGGTTTTGATTTTTCTTCACGACTCCACGAATTGAGATCAATCAAAAAATTTTTCTGCATATTATTAGGAATTGTATTAAGAATCATATCATATTTTCCTTTCAAGCTATTCCATAGCTTTCATCGCGGGCTTTGAGCGCGGCGACCGAATTAAGAAATTCTGTAACGAAAAAACCAAACCTAAACCTAAGTTTGTGTCTTAAGTCTTTTGTTTTTTTTAATCACGTGAGCGTGCGTAAATGTAAGTGTAAGACAATTGAGCGTGAGTGAACGTGAATGAGCGTTAGTGAACGTGCGTCAACGTGAGTGTGCGCCCATTATTAAATTTTTAGCGTTGTTTTTTCGGGATTTTGTAGGTTTATTGCAATTTTTTTCATATAACTGTTTTAATTTTTTTTATTTTTTTATAGTTTACTTTTGTAAGTATTTCGTGTATTTTCATGAATTTATTTGATGATGATTAACTTTTTTCCTCTATGCTCAAGTCGATCGAATTATTGTCTGGATTGTGGACTTGACTTTTAGCAGAGTCTGCAAACTGATTGCAGTTTTTACTATTTTATATTTTGTTGAATACATAAAACAAAAACAAATTTGTTGAATTCGCAAGAAAATAAAACTGTGGTAAAAGATGGCAGTATGTGGCTTTAAAATGGTTGATTGAAAGAGCCAATTTTTAGGAAAGACACATAAAAAAATTTTATTTAATACTCACATAAATAGTGGCTCTCATAATGATTAGTTTTAAACGAAAACCACAATAGAAAATGATACAAAGTGTTGTAACGAACCACTTATGCGAAAGTTGTTATCACGGGTCTGCACACCTGGCAATGCTGCGGTCTTAGCTCAGGGAAATGGGCGTGGGCTGTGATAACCTTCATAGTGCTCTGTGGTAATGTATCAGTAATCTAAAAATATCTAGTGTGCAGGAGTTACGATAGGTATATAAGAAAAGTTAAGAAGGTCTAGAGATAAATTCACGATTTAAAAACAAACCGAGAGAAAAACACACATTCGTTAAATATCGATGAAACTGTCTGTCAGGGGAGTAAAAGATGATAAGTATCCCCTTGGTCATATTTTTCCCACCCTACCATGCTGATAACCATTATGCTGTATCAGCCCACTGTGCAGTTTTCTTTGCCAAGCTCTCTACATTTCGTCAACTAATTGAAAGAATCTCTAGCAATGCATGATTATTATCAATTATTTATTAAGTCACAAATTTCATTATTAGCTGTTCTCTTATGATACTTAATTTTAAAAGATAGCATATACCCAAATATACTTTTTATTACAGATGTTTGGGTATATACAAAGGTATTTGTAGATACAAATCTACAAGTACAACAAAAATAGCAATTTATTGTGAGCATGTAAAAAAACTGATAATTAAAGTGAATTCATTGATTATTAAATATTAGGAGAAAGGCTTAAGTTACTCAGGAAAGATATTTGTGGATCGTAAAAGAGACACCATTAACATAGGTTACAAATATTTGGTTTGGAAGAGAGAGCATTATTAATGAATGAAACATTTACATTATTTGGAAATGTTAACATTTTTCTTCTTTCTTTTCATTGATAAATTCTTTATTATTTGTTTGTTTTGTATTAATTCAAATTTTAATAATGCACTCTTTTGCAACAACAATAATAACACCTTACTAAATTTATATGATTATTTAAATTTTTCTTATTTTTGTTTTGGTTCTAAATACTATTAATCGTAAAACTTACGTATCTCTTGTCCATCGTAGTCAGCAGGCCTGTTGATTTGGTGGATGAAATGTAGTAACGATGGTTGTTGTTATTGTTATAATTAATAGGGTGTTATTTTACATGTCTGGTTTTTGTTCTATTTAAGCTAATTTTCTGATATCAAAACATTATTATTGTTTGTAGAGTATTGTTTTTAGATTACTTATTAGAAAAACAAGGAAGTATAAATTACGTTAGTCTATTGATACCATATGCAGTATTTTCTTCCATATCCTTTAAAGGTAAGTATATAATATTAGGATTTTGAAACAATTTTCTTAAACTTGCTCTCATTATTTTGCTTTTAACTTTTCACTGTAAAACGAATTTTCAAACTGATTCTTTATATTCAATAATTGATACTATAAGGTGTTTTTAGATATTTTAATAACTTCTTATCAATTGCGGTTAAGCATAAATATTAAAAAATATACGTATGTATGTAATATATATATATATATATATATATATATATATATATATATAAACAGCTGGTGTTTTAATCTTATTGTATCCAAGTTTGTGTTATATATATATATACGTTATTTATAATGAAAGATTTAGTTGAATTAAAAACTTTGTTAAATATGTATTGGGGTCAATTTTTACAAACTGGTGATAAATATTGTACTTGTCATGCACAGTGGAAAACTTTTCAAATAATAAATGCAGTAGTTTTGGATATTATAATGCAGGTGTTCCTAACCGCAGAAGGAGGGACAAGAACTCAAATTTTTTCTCTTAATAGAGGACAACAAATGTCGACAAATATTCCAATATTTCATTTTAGTCACAATCAACATATAAAAATTGAGGTTATCGGTGGTATGATATCACTAGTTGGAACAGTCTATGAGGGTGGTTTTAAAGATATAAATGTACACTCATACAAACCATCGTGCGTTTATAGTGAAATAGAGGCTATTGCTTTCAGAGATACAAATAAACTAATATATAATAGTAAGACTGGTATCCACTCATTAAATAAAAATCAACAAAAACCTCTTCTCATTCAAAAAATAGTTAATGATAGTAAAGTTAAGAAAGGTGGTAGTAACGTTGGTGGTGACTCAGTTGATAAATCATTTGAATACGACGATTATTAAATTAGTATATAAATATGAGAAACAATTCTTATCATCTCATTTAAAAATATATCGCTAACTTAAGAACACGTCTATTAAAAAGAAAAACTAAAATGAAAAATATTTTTATCATATTTTTTTCATATATCTATATCATACAAGTGTTTTCAGCTTCATTACCTATTGATTTGAGTGAAAATGAACTTAAAAATACAGAATTTGCTATAAAATTACCGAATAATGATACTGTGAGCATACAACTAAATTTCAAACTTTTAAAGTATAGTAATGATTTAAATAAAAACATCGAGTTAACAACAAAAGCAGAAAATAAATCAAACGAAGAACAAGAAGACCCCTCACCACCACCTACAAATCAGTCTTTTACTGTTGAACAAGCTATTGAAACATTTAGGCAAGATTTAAAAAAAAAAGAAAAAAATATTGCAGGAATAATTGAAAGTTCGGCTCCATTTTATAGACATTTTCAACTTCAATACAAAGATAATATAAAATTGAGAATCCGTTGTACATATGACAGCAATTACTTGAAACGTCGATTAAACATTTCATGCTTCGAATACCGTCAAGTTGAATACGAGAGAATTTTAAGTAATGGTGAAATTGAGGTGGCTTCTGAGGATGATACAACGTACCGATCCGATGTTACATTAATCAACATTCAAGATTATACCAATGATTTGGATATGGAAATATTATAAATTAACTAATATGATGAAATACATTTACTACTACTACTACTTAATATAAACTTTGTTGTTGATGTGTTAAGAACATTTATTTAACATAAATAAAAAAATTAAAATAAGAAAAATAATGAATAATCAGTTTTATTCGAAAATT